>JANAVB010028865.1:0-22500 GCA_029216955.1 Iris pallida | reverse complement strand
GTACCCCCAGATCAATATTGATGGGAGCTGGTGTTGTTACAGGTTCTTGAATCGGAATCAGATTCACAACCGGTGGAACCGTATGTTGTGCCATAATCACAGCATGCATGCCTATCATCATCTCAGCCATGTTCTTCAAACTAGCCTCTAAAGCTGCAATTCTCTGCTCTTGATTGTTAGAACTGGAAGCATCTTGATCTTCTGTAGTGACATAAGCAGTCACTTCTCTAACCATTAAAGATGAGCTAGTGGAAAAGATGGTCCTTTCGAAACTTCTACTATCAGCATCAAAGTCATATAAGGAATCACCCCCAGAATAAGTAATAGGGATGTCCTATTGACTCAGAGAATCTTGATTGGAATCAAGAAGGTTCCTTTGACCGATTTTTTCTTGGTCGGAAGGAAGATTCCTTTGACCGATTGTGCCTCGGCTTCTTGATCTAGTGTATTGGTATACTCCTTCGTCAGATTCATGAATCCAATATAAGTATTGTTGACTGGGATTGCAGGGTGTATTACGTCTCGGGCGTTTTCTACCCCCAGTGCTTTGAGATGCCATATTGAAAAAAGCATAGAGTGGTTCATCTTCGTCCACTAGGATAAGTTCAGGAGTCTAAACATAGTTCAAACGGTCAAAGACACACCGCTTGGCTGATTGACAGCAGCATTTGATGACAACTTCATGGTAGTGATTGCAATGATGTTCTTGCTGTTGGACCACGTTGGACAGGATGGCTTTGTAACCTTCCTCTACTGTATCAAGAGTTCACGGAGATCACTAATAGGACGAGAAAAAGTTACAGGAATGTAGTCCTTGACAATATTCGGAACATGATTAATGTTCTTGAGGTGTCCCGTATCTTTAGTGTACAAAGATATGCTAAGCTAATTAGCATAAGTCTTAGGATTTTTTATCTCAGAATTCTTCCTCTGGCGCAAGTTAGCAACTGGTGTAGGTTGCACTTGATACATCTTGTGTTTTCCTGAGGTTGACCCTAATTGGAACATGTTGATATAGGTGCGCAAGTCTGATAGGGTGCTACTTGTGCATCTATTTGAGATACTAGTAGTTTGCCTTGTCGGGATCTTAAGATACGTAGGGTCGGTAGATCCTGCCTTGACCTCTTTGGAGTAGGCATAATACCCTTTTACGTGGAAAGTTCATTCTGAATAGAATCCCTCTTCCTGACAGAGATTTGGTTCTCTGTTAAGGATAGTAGGATTTCTATCTGAATCCACTTTTGTACTGAGAGGCGCAAAGGCGTAACCAGCCGAACTTTCCACCCAGTCAGCGATTTGAGCAGAATGAGGAAAAGTCAAATAGCATTTTCCTTGATTTATTGATTTCTCAGTAAGTTTCTGACTTGATGACGAAGAGGGAACCACTAAACAGTGTTTCCCTTTACATTGCACCAATACAAAAATATGCGCAGGTTGTGCCAGAGGAGGAGCAGGCACAAGTTGCACCATGGAAGAAAAGGCCAAAGGGCGCTTTCCTTTGTTTTGTCCAGAAGAGGTACTGGATATATTATTCTCCGAGTTCAGAACTGGAGGAGCAGAGGAAGTAGCCAAAAGGCTCTTTCTCTTAGGTTGCGCCAAGGCAGAAATGTGCACAGGTTGTGCCACAGCAGAAACAAGCACAGGTTGTGACAGGAAAGAAAAGGCCAAAGGGCACTTTTCTTTGTTTTAGGCAGCAGTGTGTCGAGACGAAGTCTCCTTCAATTTCAGAATCAGAGAAGTAGATGGGTTAGCCAAAAGACTGTTTTCCTTAGGTTGGGCCAGGGCAATGATGGACATAAGTTGCACAGAGGCAGCAGGTTGTGTCGTCGAGGACTTAAGAGTCCAGACAGAGCGCGTCTTGCTCTTAGCAGTGGCAGTAGCACGCTTGGCACCCCCCAGCATTGATCATGGCCTCATAGGCCGTCTGGTTGACTTGAACGACCAGGGTCTTCTGCGTCTTACCGATCGACGCGATATCACATTGAGTTATCACTTTCTTGTCGGAGGAAAGTCTTCCTCAGCAGAGTCGTCATTTTGTTTGTGAAAAAACAAAAGAGGTAAAACTATAGGAATCTGATCAGAAGACGGTCACTTTATCCCTTGAACGATGTGATATTAAAGACACGAGCCTCTGGCGGATGTAACAGCACTTTTGCAGGAAATTATCATCATCCATGATGCTTTGAGACTGATTTGAAACTCCATTTATAGAGTTCTGGAAATAACTGTTTAGCAGTTATTCTGGGTTGCACGAGCTTTAGGTTGTGCGCCTGTTCACTTGCGCGAACGGTTACACCAAATGCTGTAGACACGTGGCATCGTTTGATTGGGATGCACGTGGTCGTGGACAGTGTAATGGGCACGTTTTGTGAAGTTAGTGGCTTGTGCGCCATATCACCCTGATCTGGATACTGTTTGATCACCTTGCGTAGGATTCATCAGGTTGCGCGGGGGCGCAATGTAGCAACTTACGCGAGCGGTTGTACCAACTGCTGTGGATACGTGGCATCATTTGAGTGAGATGCGCATGATCATGAGCAATGTAGTGGACATGTTCTACAAAGTTAGTGGCTTGTACGCCACGTCACCCTACTCTGGATATTTTTTGATCACTTTGTGCGAGCTTCATCAGGTTGCGCGGGGGTGCAATGTAGCAACTTGCGCTTGGGTTCAACCTCGCGCAACCTGACATGTTGTGCAAACTGCTAGCTGACTAAATCTTCTCGAGCGTCGTGTTTATGTAGAATTTGAACGAATTTTTCTTGATATACGTGCTGTCAGTTGTCATATAATGATGATACTGTTATAGTCTTTCGAAGAAACTGCCACGTGTCTTTCGCGCAACCTGAGGTTGGCCCAACCTGAGATGGGCACAACCTGATATGGTGCAACTTGATATAGGCGTAACCTGATATGGTGCAACCTATTGATATGATGCTTTTTGATAAGATGACTTTTGGGTGAGTAACATAGCTTAATATTTAGCCTCTACAACGATCGCTCCGGTTTTATTACGATCATACTTCTAAGACCCTTTATCGACGAACATTTGATGGTCTACTCTTACGTTGTCTTGCTAGAGATGAAGCAAAACAAATACTACGGGAAGCTCACGATGGTGTGTGTGGTGCATATCAGCCTGGTCCTAAATTACAAGATCGTATCTGGCGTATGGGCTACTATTGGCCCACTATGGTATCAGATGCCATTGAATATGCAAGGAAATGTTGAGCCTGTCAAATCCATGCAGACTTCAACCATCAACCGTTGGAGTTTCTTCATCCAACTGCCGTATCATGGCCCTTTGAAGCTTGGGGTATGAATGTCATTGGTCCTATCAATCCACAGTCTTCTAGAGGACATCGGTTTATACTTGCTATAACCGATTACTTTTCGAAATGGGCCGAAGCTATACCTTTATCTGTAGTCAAGACCAGCAGTGTCATCAACATCATTAAACATCATACGATATACAGATTCGGTATTCCTCGACGAATCATTCATAATAATGGACCACAATTCATCAGTCAAAAGTTTACTCGATTTTATGATGATAACAGAATCAATAATGTTGCTTCCACGGCCTACAATCCTGCAGCTAACGGTTTGACTGAAGCATTCAACAAAACTATTTTCAAGCTTCTCAAGAAATTCGTTTCTACTAATAAAAAAATTGGAGTGAAAAGCTTGGAGAATGTCTATGGGCTTATCGACTACTATACGTACTCCAACCCGTTGCACACCTTTCTCCTTGGTATATAGATGCGAAGCTGTCCTACCATTGGAAATTCAAATTCCCTCCTTAAGGATTACAATTACCAATGAACTCACAATAGAAAACAATGATCGCCTTCAACTTCAGGAGCTTGAAGCGTTGGATGAGAAATGGTTACTAGCTTAACAACATATTGAGCTATATCAAGCCAGTATCTCCAAAGCTTTCAACCGAAAAGTCAAAGTATGAGCATTCCAAAAAGGCGAATTAGTCCTTACTATCAGATGTCCTATGACTATGACACACATGAGCAAGGGCAAATTTGAAGCAAAATGGGAAGGTCCCTATATTGTAAGCATGGTTTTCTCAAACGGAGCTTATCAACTAACCGAAATCGATGGCCGAGTTGCTATGATGCCTATCAATGGCAAATTCTTAAAAAATACTATATCTGAAGGAAATATAAAATATTCTTTGAATGTTGTACATACTAAAAGAGTTGAGTTATTCACCCTTCTGATAAACTCTTAAAATCTCCAGCAAAATATATCCACATCATATCACCTGATCATCAACCCAATCTTTTAGAACCCAATTGTTTTAAAAGATATCTTATTTTTGAATCCCAGTTGATTCAAAGATAATCAACAAATACATGAATTCATGTTTGTATTGCCTCTGAATTCTATCATATACATCAGTGACTTATTATGTCCATATTACCTCTGATAAAGTCGTCTTTTGAAATGACATTTATATTCTGTCACGTCCACATTACCTCTGAACAGATATAATTAGTATTGTTATTTTCTTTTAGGAGATATGTCATATCCGGTACCTCTGAACATACTTTCCTATTCTTATTTATTACTTATATCTTTAGCAAAATATGCATAATTCAAAGTATTTCAAATTTTAAAAACTTTGAAGGGGGTCTTGTAGAGGCTAAAAATTAAGTTGCACCACTCAAATGGAAGTCAGAATATCAAGTTGTGCCACATTATCAACTTGTGCTACCATCAAGTTGCGCTAGAGCCCACGTGGCAGTCTTCTTAACAAACTATAAATGCCATCATCATTAACTGACAACTAACAGCACAATAATCGAAGGAAATTCGTACGAATCCCGTGCAATGTGGTGCTCGAGATGATCTTGTCAATTATTAAATGACAGCTAGCAGCTTGTATAGTGTATCGAGGTGAACGATAGTAAGAATGCAGCACAAGTTGCCGAGTTGCGCCCACGCGCAACCTGATTGACCAAGTTGGCGCAACATGAATCAAAATGATATCCAGAAGCAGGAAGACGTGGCGCGTATGCCACTAATCTCGTAAAACGTGTCTACCATACTGCCCACGACCACGCGTATCTCACTCAAACGATGCCATGTGTCTTTTGCAGTTGGTATAACCGCTTGCGCAGGTGAACAGAGGCGCCCAACCTAAGGCACGCGCAACCCAGAATAACTGCTAAACAGTTATTTTAAGAACTCTATAAATAGAGTTTCAAATCAGTTCTAAGGTATCACTAATGATCATAATCTACTGACAAAGTGCTGTTGCATCTTCCAGAGGCTCGTGTCTTCTATATCGCATTGTCCAAGGGATAAAGTGATCGTCTTCTGATCAGATTTCTATAGTTGTACTTTCCCAGAAATTAATTGTACTCTTGTACTTTTTTCTTTCTTAGTTTGTAGAAATCAAACTTTTGTTTTTGCAAACAACTGCCTGTAAGTTTGGTACTCCATTTTCTTTCTTTCAAGTCGGAATTTGTATATATTACATTGGTTTCTTCTCTGGACTAAGATTTTTTGACAAATTTTGCATAGTCTGTATAGTTTGGTTCTCTATTTTCTCTTTCCTGGACTAATTTTTGGACTGTGAACTTTGTATATTGTCTCTACAGTTTGGAACTTTTACATTAGTTTTTTCCAGCTTATTCCTATAATTCTTGCTTGAATAATATCTATTTCCCATTTAAAATGTTTCCCAAATTTTTTTTTTACTTAAAGCTTCAATTTTCACTTAAAGCTTCCCTTTTTCCCTACTCTTTAATTTTTTTGTAAGTAGATGGAAAGACCTGATTGATCCTTTTGTTCTAATTTAAACATTCACAAAATAATGTAGTATAGTCTGTACAAATTGGTCTGTACAGTTTGGAACTTCTTGTCTTTCTTTTATGGTGGTTTATACAGTTAGCAGGTCCTTGCTCATATATTGTTATGTCTTAATTTTATTTGCAGGCCCTTCAAAAGCATTCTGGATATACTTAAATGATGGGAGACGACTCTTATGATGTAAAATATTTTGGTTTAATTTTGTGAATGTTTAATAGATGATTCAGAAACATGATGTAGTTCTTAATTTTTTGGCTCATAATTTTGTATGTAATGGTGGAGATGATGGGTTCATTTTGTAAGTGATGGTGTGGGTGATGTATTGTGTTTTGGATTTATTTTATAAATGATGGTAAAGGATACTTAATGTTAAGCTTTTCTGTTGTTTACCAATTGAACATTATAGTTATATATGGATTTTGTTGTCTTCTACTTAATGTAATATGTTTTTTCTATTTTGTAAATGATAGTAAAGAATGCTTGATGTTGTTAAGCTTTTTTTTGTACGGGAGCTCTAACTCTTGGAGATACGTCTGAGGACAAGCTTGACAACAGCCATGATCATATGAATTATATTATTTGTGTATTTAAATTGTATGTTTTATAGCTGGAAAATGCAAACAATAATTTCATAATTACTACTTTTGGGATGGTTATGTAATTGTCCTATATATAAACGATATTCTTTTGTGATGCAGGCAAATTTTTATAGGACGGATATTATTCGTCTCAACACTTTTATTTTGGGATAGTTTAGTAAACCATCATAAACATATAATAATTCAAAATCTTTTAGTTCGGTTAGATTTTTGACCCTAAAACCAAATTAGGACGGCTTTTTCCGTCCTAAAACTTTTTGCCACGCCACCCTAAGCATTGTTATATTTCGTCCTAAAATTCTTCCCAAATAACGATTTAGGATTGCGTTAGTCCTTTTAAGAAGGATTTTTGGCGTCCTAGAAAGATACTTGAGCTAAGGCTATGTTTGGCTTGGTGGAAAATGAGGGAACATAAATGCTTTTTTTATATAGAAATGTGGTTCTTACTTGCATAGGATGAAATTTCAGTTTCCTTTCCCTTTTAGCAACCAAACACAACCTAAATGTCAAAATTTTTTCACCATTGGAATAAGCCCAAAGACTAAATGCACTCAATCTTAACCATTGGAACATGGATCAAATTCTGTAGGCACTCACTTTTTTTTTTTATAAAAGAAGACATGATGAAATATATGTTATAAAAATAGATTAAAGGATAAAAGTAGGTAAAAAAATCTAAACAAGTAAATAGACAACTGATTGAAATATTAAGATTTCAGTTAAAATTATGGTAAAGAAAATACTAATAGCCCATGAATACGAGACTAATCTCTTAGACCTTTATTTTTTTATAGCAAGGACAAAGGTTAAGAGTTACCTGTCTATGGGGAAGTCATGCATAATGCATTGCCCTAAGAGAGTATTCGAGGCTTATGTGCATACTTCTTCTCAAATTCTTTTAGAGGTAAAACCCCTTGCTATCGGCTTCCCGTTGTTGTACAGAACTCCGGGAGAATGTCCGAACCTAGCTTTGCACAGAAGATATAACGAAATATAGAGGAGTGTTTAGGGTAAGGAAGAAAGAGAAATGATCTTTTGATCTTTTTCTGATATCAATTCATACTCCAAAGAAAATAATGTATGGAATATATATAGAGCCATGACCCATCCCAAAGAATTTAAAAAAATTAATGAGACATTAAGAGTCATAAAATGGTAGATGAATGGTGTGATGAATTGGAAGTTAATAGGATTTAAGACCCAAACAAAAACACAACCATTGATTAAAAATTAATGGTATTGAAAGTTATTTTTTATGATGATAATAATAAGTACAAGTTAATTACATTATTTTACATCAAAAATCTTGCTTAACGCATGTAATGGAGCTGCAGGAATGAGTCAGTATGTCATGACCCGCACCCGGTTTAGGGGTACGACAATGTGGGTAAGTCCAGCCTACGCAGCAGTGTCGACGGTAGAACGCTGTATAGGCCGTCTGTAATATATAACATCTAACAGATATGGAATATAACCTGTCATCTCTGTATGGAGGAATAACATATCATCTAGAACATATACTCAATCACAGATATCTAAGGAAGATGATTGCACGAATAGATATGAGATAAAATAATGACGTAGAGTTTAATATCATAAGTCAAATACAACAGAGTCTAAAAGTCTATAAATAAGTACATATCCCAAATAAATATAACAAGTCTCAAATATATTAAGACCTGAGACAAATCCAGCAATAGTGATACTATCTAACTAACACACATCTAGGAAGGCTAAGATACTCTCCCGGGGGATCCACTCCTTGGGTCTCCAGAGCACCGTAATAGGTAGGGCATGTATCCTCGAGCTCGTCAACTAAAAATTGTATCCAGTCAGGATTGGAGCGAAGCACACCTCTAGCAACAGTTCCAATTAAATGATGAAAACTATAAAGCAGTTGTAGCAAGTAGTACAAGACGAGCAAGAAATGAAATAAGAACAAGGAATATAAAGAGCAGCTATCAACTAGAGAATAATAACAAGATGAGCATAGTGAATCAAGAAATATAGAAATAAAGATTTTAAAGTATAAGAGAACTAACTGAGATACATAGTGTATCCAACAAGAAAATATTAGACAGTCCAGCAGGAATATATATAGTTAGTCCAGTCAAGAGATATAAAGTGAGTCTAGCAAGACTATAACTAGCATTTTGAAATACCTTTTTCATCCACATAATTCATAAAGAAAGCTTTCAATCAAATTGTTAAGGACCTCTATTCTCATGTTTTGTGGGTTTTCAAATATTCCTCCATGTGTTGTTATTGATTCAAGTTTATTTTGAGTTGTTTTTCTGAATGTTGTTACGAATAAGTACATTATGTTGGGAACGAAGCACGAAACCATTCATCCAAAGCAAAGAGTGTGAGAGACCGAGCAATAAAAAACACAAACAATTTGCCAAAAACAGACAAACAAAATGATTTTGACATGGAAAACTCTAACAGAAAAAATAATGGATCGATTAATGTCCAACCTTGAAAAACCTCTAGTGATGAATTAGAGTATTACAACCTCTACAACAATCTCACCAATCGAAAATGAATCACCATAACTATTTGCAAGATGAAACCTTGATTACAGGCTCCCAACTAACAAGTGATGACAAGAAAATCATACGAAACAATCTCTCCTTCAAAATAGCCACCAATCTCTTTTTTTCTCTCCACAACTTGTGAAGCATCAACTTGCATATTGATAGGGTTAGAAAATACCTACATATAGTGAAGAACAGTTTGGCAACTCTAGAAGGGGGTGAATAGAGTTTATATAGAAAAATAGCCAATTAAAAATAACTCTTTCACCAACAATCAATAATCAGAGTAAAGTGCAGAAAATAAATAAAGAGCAGAAGAGCATACGCAAACACAGCGATTTTAACCTGGTTTCCCTCGTGGAGGACTAGTCCAGGCCTGAGAACTCTAGCTCAGGATTAAATCCACTATTTGTGAAATAGTAGTTTACAACCCGTGCATTTTCTTCAGAAGAGCACGTCAACTTCTAACAGAGGATCGCAGTGGCGATTTGCTTGGAATTGTCCAAGCGACTTCTTCAACTCTTGCACAAGAATCCTAACTGAGAGATGCTGAGCACTCAAGACTTAGGAGGCTTGTGGCTAGTAGATGGGAAGGGTATGGCTTATTGAGCTTATAAGAGAGAAGAGAAGAGAAGATTGGATGGATTGAAATGAGAGAATTCATGCCCTATTTATAGTGTTTTTATAGGCAGAATTCGGCCAGAATTCGGGTAGGAAAATTCAAAAATTTGGCCGTTGGACAGCTAGCAACCAGCTATCCCTAAAATTAGGGTTCCTGATTTCTAGGGGACAGAGTTCGGCCCGAACTTTGTGTGGAGGCAGAGTTCGGCCCGAACTCTGTCTCCAGAGCACAGAGTGGTTCTAAGGGGACCAGTGGGCAGTTTTTGGTTCAGTGGAGCTTGGGATTTTGGGTAGGTTATAGACTAAGTTCCAAGAGCTCAGCAAGACTCAGAGTACATAAATCTAGACTCAATGAAATCATAAAATACAGACTCCAGAACACACTGAGAGCCGGAGACTGAGCTGTCATCTGTCTTGAACTGAATGCAGTCGTCGTGTGTCGTATTGAATTAATACAAATATTATTTGGTCAATGTAGTCAATATTTGGTTGACTGTGACTTTGTGTCAACAATCTCCCCCATATTGATAATTAACAAAATAATATATGTATATTTCAATATTCATACCTGGACACAGTTGATTGTAACATAGTTCCATAGCTCCCCCATACACGATGCCTGAGCTAAGAGAAAATAGCTCCCCCGTAAACCATGAACGGTGTCGAGCTAGAAGCTATAGCTCTCCCCCTTACAAAATGCATAGTACCTGTGATCTGATAGATAATATTTTCCAGAGCAAGAAGTACAGATATACACAGATATACGAATGCATAGAACCAGTATGATATCTAATATCTCCAAAAAGCAAAATAATAAAAATATACATTATTTCTCCCCCTTTTGGCAGTTAGCAATATAAAGAAGCAATGAGTATTAATGCAACCACACCAAGCAGAGAAGAAACAGTAAAATACTAAGCAAAATAAGTCACTGACATAGAATGATAATAAAGACAGATAATGTCATCCACCAAACCAAGTGGCCAACTCATAAACAGAGTACATAAAACCAGCTACATAAATCCATAAGAAACTAAAAAACTGAAATCAAAAGTAACTAAGATCATCATCAGTAGCAGCAGCAGCAGATAGTAGCCAATCTCCATCATGGAGCACGAGAAGGTCCAGGAGAGTTGGAACGTCTGGGATCCACAAGAGCAGCACTTGGATCTAGGTAACGCAAGACCCATGGATCATCAATGCGATATCCCTCATGATCGGGATCCCGCTGCATGGGAGTGGGCAAAGTAGGATGATGGGACATGGAGTACCGAATATCATGCAACGAGTTGCAGAGTGCACTCATCTGCAGGGTAGTGCGGTAGTCCATCTGAGCCCACCGATCAGCCTCTAAGTAAAAACGATCCTGGAGCATGGTCTAGATGGAGTCAAGAGTGGCAGGTGGAGGAGGTGCATCCTGACCAAAATGAGGGGCGTCAGGCTCTGCATCATCAGAATGTTCAGAAACATCAGGAGAGGCGACAACTGTGTGAGTATGTCGTACCTTGGACAGAAAGACAGGAGCAGGCAAGAACGGACAGATATCAAGTGGTACATGAAATGCACGAATGATCATAGGAAGGAACAGAGGATAAACCAGAGGTCGTGGTTTCTTCCTACAGTGAATCATCCAGTCCATCATTGTACGTGGAAGATTGAAAGAAATTCCAAAGTGAAGATGATAAAGAGCGGATATTTCAAGATAAGTGATGTCATCATGGGAACCTGTTTTGGGTAGAATGGTGTTAGAAATTATCCAATGAAGGTCAGAAAAATAAGGGTTGAGATATTTAGCCGTGAGCTTGCGAGGACGTGTATATGGAGAACACAAATCGTCCTTGAAGCTCTCAAGGGAAATTCCGTCGGGAAAACGGAACGAGCGAGCGTCAACTAGCTTTTCCCAAGAATTGGGCTCTTGAAGATCAAGATATTCAGCTAAGTCAAAGTCATCAAAAGAGATATTGATTCCTGCAACGCGGGAATAAATATGGAGATCATCAAAGGTCATGTTGCAGTAGAACATTTGGACAGCATGACGATAGATGGCAGAAGTGGAGGTGACAAGCTCATCAAAGTAGAGGTCATGAAACAAAGAATCATATTGAGAAAAGATAGAAAAATTAATAGGATGTCCTGCGAATACCTGACGATTCCGATAGTCACTAAACCAGTTGTTTGAGGCTTCTAGTGAAACAAACAATCGGTTGTCATAGGTAGAATGGTTTCGAGGACGAGATGGGTTGAACAACGGATGAGGTGGTTGAAGTTGTTCAATGATTTGTTCATTCGTCGGAGGAGTATCCGAAGATGAAATACTCTCAGTTCGAATTCTCTTCCCACGATTGAACAAGCGAGGAGCCATAAAAACAATAGATAGAGTGAAGTATAGAAGACAAGAATGATACCTCAAAGTAATACCAAACAGTGGAAGAGAATGATGAGAAACCCTTTTCCCTTGATTTTGAGGAGCAATGGAGCACTCTAGATCAAAAACTAGGGTTAGGGTTTGAAGGAAGGAGTTTGGAGAGGTGAAGAAGGAGGTAATATAGGAGGAAAGAGAAGGAATCCCGACATAAAGTAGGGCTTTGTCTTTGGTCGGGTAGAATAGTGACCATTGGATTAGAAAAGATCCAACGGCGGAGCCAGATCCCGATTCTGGAACCTAGGGACCGAACTCGGCCCGAACTCTGTTAGGGGCAGAGTTCGGCCCGAGTTCTGGATCAGTGGTCCAGAACAAAATTCAGGCTGAAAAATGATTAAGTGTTGAACAGAAAGAGATTTGGAGGATACAAATTTGATAAACACAATAAAGTACATAGAGAGATTCACAAAGGTCAGAATGAACTTTAGGAAGATCAATTTGGCAATAATAAATCGTAACAAACCATATAATAAATAAGGAAATATATTGTAATTCAGTATTTCAAATTTGCCATGGGTTAGCTGCAGGGGCCGGATCCCAGCTAGCGGTAGTCCTGAGGACTAGTGCACCGTGTCGCTTAGGCTTTTACGCCTTTTTGTCAGAAGGACCCTTTCAGCTTGTACCCATAATAAATTTGTCATAAAAGAATCAAAATATACTCGATATTTACGCAGGTAAGTCTCAACTTATAACTGCTTCATCCAAAATTCCGAGTTTACGACAAAGATAATTGAAGCGCTCTTCGGATAATGGCTTAGTAAAGAAATCTGCTAGCTGATGATCAGTGTCAATAAATTCTAAGTTAATCGTGCCATTTTGCTGATGATCACGCAAAAAGTGGTGTCTGATCTCAATATGTTTAGTGCGTGAGTGGCAGACAGGGTTCTTAGTCAAATTGATGGCACTAGTATTGTCACAGAATATAGGAATATGCATGAAAGATAATTTATAGTCTTCAAGGGTTTGCTTCATCCACAGAATCTGTGCACAACAACGCCCAGCTGCTATGTATTCAGCTTCTGTTGTGGATAGTGCGACAGAGTTCTGCTTCTTGCTAAACCATGAGACTAAAGCCTTTCCTAACAAATGACACGTGCCGCTCGTACTTTTACGGTCGACCTTGCATCCAGCAAAGTCAGCATCAGAGTAACCGATGAGGTCAAATGATGTTGACTTGGGATACCATAGGCCCACTGTAACCGTACCCTTAAGGTATCGAAAGATACGCTTAACCGCGGTCATGTGAGATTCCTTAGGATTTGCTTGATATCTAGCACATAGGCAAACACTAAACATGATATCGGGGCGACTAGCAGTTAAATAAAGTAAGCTGCCTATCATACCTCGATACTTACGTTGATCAACGGGTTTGCCGCTCTCATCTGGTTCGAGTTTGGTTGAAGTAGCCATTGGCGTGCTAATTGGTTTGACGTTGTCAAGGTCGAACTTCTTCAGCATGTCCTTGGTATACTTCGATTGACAGATGAAAGTTCCATTTGCCAGTTGCTTTACTTGCAGGCCAAGAAAGTAGTTGAGCTCTCCCATCATGCTCATCTCAAATTCTGTCTGCATACACTTGGCAAATTCTTGACAAAGAGTTTCATCAGTAGACCCAAAAATAATATCATCAACATAAATTTGAATCAATAGAATAGTGTCTTTAAAAGATTTTATAAACAGTGTAGTGTCAATTTTCCCTTTTGAAAAACCTTTCTCAAGTAAGAAGCTACTTAGCCTTTCATACCAAGCTCTGGGGGCTTGTTTGAGGCCATAAAGTGCTTTCTTTAGCTTGAACACGTGGTCGGGAAATTTGTGATTTTCAAAGCCAGGAGGTTGTTTCACATAAACTTCCTCCTTAATAAAACCATTCAGAAAAGCACTTTTCACATCCATTTGAAATAATTTAAAGTTTTGAAAATTAGCAAAAGCACAAAGCATTCGAATGGATTCTAGTCTAGCAACAGGAGCATACGTCTCATCGTAGTCGATACCTTCCTCTTGGTTGTATCCTTGAGCTACTAGACGAGCTTTGTTACGTGTGACTGAACCATCTTCATTCACTTTGTTTCTAAAAACCCATTTAGTACCAATTATAGAGTGATTAACCGGTCTAGGAACGAGTTCCCATACTTGGCTTCTCTCGAATTGGTTGAGTTCTTCTTGCATAGCAGAAATCCAAAATTCATCATTAAAAGCTTCAGAAATGTTTTTAGGCTCTACTTGTGAAATGAAGGCAGTGCTAGCAACAGAGTCTCTTAGTGATGATCTAGTAGTTACTCCACGTGAAACTTCTCCTATAACTAAATTTTCTGGATGAGAAGGTTTGAAAGAGAATTTCTTAGGCAAACCCTCCAGAGAATTAGTTTCGGTTAAAGTATTCATTGGAGTAGAAGTTGATGGCTCAACGTCATCATCAAGAGTACTTGCTGCACTGTTGTTTTCATCAAAAGTCACATTTGTTGACTCTTCCACAATAAGTGAGCGTTTATTGAAAACTCTATATCCCTTACTCTTGGCGGCATAACCAAGAAAGATACCATCGTCAGCTTTGGCATCAAATTTGCCTAAGTTGTCTTTGGTGTTAAGGATGAAACATCTACAACCAAAAACTTTAAAATAAGAAACATTAGGGGTTCTCCCAAACCAAAGCTCATAGGGTGTTTTCTTCGTAATGGGACGAATCAGCACCCTATTCAAAATATGGCATGCTGTACTAACAGCTTCTGCCCAAAAGTATTTCGAAAGTGAAAATTTATTCAACATGACTCTGGCCATATCGCCGAGAGTTCTATTCTTCCGCTCCACAACACCATTTTGTTGAGGAGTTCTAGGACAAGAAAATTCATGATCAAAACCATTTGCATTACAAAAACTTTCAAAATCATAATTTACGAATTCGCCTCCATGATCACTTCGGATTCGAGTAATCATGTAGCCTTTTTCGTTTTGAACTTTCTTTACAAAAACTTTGAAAGCAGAAATAGCATCGCTCTTATTAGCGAGAAAGAAAACCCAAGTAAATCTCGAAAAATCATCAACAATAACAAATGCATACAGTTTGCCACCAAGGCTAGCTATTCTACTAGGACCAAATAAATCCATATGAAGAAGTTGCAAGGGTCTAGTGGTACTTACAGAGTTGATGGAATGAAACGAGGATTTTGTTGCCTTGTTTAGTTCACATTCGGCACATACCGTGTCCTTTTTGAATGTGATGTCAGGCAATCCTCTCACTAGCTTCTTGGTAGAAAGCCTGGATATAGCATCCATGTTGGCGTGACCAAGACGCTGGTGCCAAAGTAGTCGTTCGTCTTTGTGGGCATATAAACATCTACCTGCATTGTTAGTATTTATAGAAAGATAGAAAATATAGATGTTATCCTCTCTTTTCCCTTCAAAAGCAATGCCTCCAGTTGACCTATCATAGATGTAGCAACTGTTTTGTCCAAAGTTAATATCATATCCATGATCAGCAAGATGACTAATGCTGAGCAGGTTATGCTTTAACTCGGTCACTAGGCAGACATCCTTTATTACAGGAGAGGGAGGATGACCAATGATACCATTACCTATAATGTGCCCTTTGAGATTGTTACCGAAGGATACGTATCCTTCTCTCTTCATCGATAGTGATGCAAAAAGATTTGCGTCTCCCGTCATATGTCGCGAGCATCCACTATCGAGAATCCACTTACTTTCAGTTGAGGAGGGAAGGTCCACCTACATCAAGAGTAGATGTGACCTTTGGTACCCGAGTTCTTGAGGGTCCTGAAAAGTTAGTCTTTGGGAACCAAGCATATATCCTTTTATCTACAAGTCTTCTAACTCTGCACTGTGGTGAGATGTGTCCATGTAATCCACAATAAGTACAGATAGCATTCTTGTTTATACTAGGAGCATGAGAATAATATCTATAAGCAACAGGATGAGGATGGACATGATGTGAAGAGTTAGCATGGTGAGGATGATTATGCATGGAATAAGTGGCATGGTGATGGTGTCTTTGAGACATAGAATGATGGTATTGTCTATGGTGTGTGACATGCTGATATTGTCTAGATGGCATGGCATGATAATTTTGTCTATATGGTATATGAGGACCTTGTCTATATGGCATTGCATGATGATCTTGTCTATATGGCATGGCATGATGATTTTTATGTGTGGAGTGATGTTGATTGTGTCTTTGTGCATGATGCTTGTGTACTGAGTGAGAATTGTTCTTACGTGCATGTGGTTTGTGAAAGTTGGTGTATATGAATGCATGGTTATGTGCTGCATGAGAATGACTTGGTTGACTAGCATGAGTGGTGTTGTGCTCATGTGATTGGGTTTGAGGTTGAACAACCTGTTTACCCAATTTGGTTTCTAATCTTTTGGTAACAGCTTGCAGTTCATTAACCTTAATATTTAAGCCATATATCTTAGTCATGGAAATCTTGTGTCTACTCTTTTCTTCAGCAAGCAACGTGTTGAGTGTAGTGATTTCTTGAGTTTGTTGCTCAATACGTGCTTCGGCATCATGCAAGCTTAATTTAAGCTTGGATACTTCATCAGCGTCATTAGTGGGTGATGTGTCTCTAACATTATCAAGAAGTAAGGAAATTCTTTGTATCTCATCTTCTAGACTTTTGATTTTGTCCTTGGCATGTTTATATTTACCGATGACCTTTTTATGATCATCGAGTAAATCAGTGAAAGCATCGCCAAGTTCATCAAAAGAGAAGTCATCCAGAGTTTCGTTAGATACCTTGTTAGACGTCGCCATCAGGCACACATTTGCTGTATCTTGAGGAGAGTCCTTTTCTTTCTCAGAGTCACTTGCTTCACTCTCATGCCAGATGCCTGTGTTGGCATATTTCTTTGATAAGTTCTTTTTGTATGGCTTCTCATAGCGGTTGCTCTTCTTCAGGAATGGGCAGTCTTTTCGGACATGTCCAGTTTTCTTGCAACCGTAACAAGTTGGTTCTTCTTCATCGTCTTCTTGAGATTCCTTCTTCCTTCGATTGAAGCGAAGGAATTTCCTGAAGTTGCGAACCATGAGAGCTTGGTCTTCATCATCCGAGTTATCTTCTTTGGTCTCATCATGATTAGCTCTTCGATGATGAGCTTTGAGTGCGATCTCCCTGGTCTTCGGAGCAGGCTCTTCGAAGTCCTTGAGGTCAAGCTCGTGAGTCATAAGCTTACCCATCAAGGTCTCCATTGACATTGTTGTGAGATCGTTTCCTTCTATGATGGCTGTCACTTTAGGGTTCCAAATCTTTGGTAGCCCTCTGAGCAGCTTACGAATCTTTTCGTGGTTTGAGTACTGCTTTCCGAGCGAAGATAGAGGATTAATGATGTCGAGGAATCTTGTGATCATTTGAGTGATCGTCTCACTTGGCTTCATCTTGAAGGCTTCGTATTCTTGAGTGAGACGGCTTATTTTAGATTCCTTGACCTGTGTGGTTCCTTCATGCGTCACTTCTAGAAGTCTCCATACTTCATGAGCAGTGGTGCAAGTAGAAACCCTGTTGAACTCATTCCTGTCTATAGCACAGAATAAAGCATTAATAGCCCTAGCATCTAGACTTGCCTATTTTTTCTCCTCGATAGAATATTTGTCGTGTGGTTTCTCAATGAGGTCACCATCGACAACTATCCTGGCAGGCTTTTTGTAACCGTCAGTGACGACAGTCCACAGGTCAAAGTCTAGAGACTTAAGATAGAAGCTCATCCTTGTTTTCCAATATGTGTAGTTAGTTCCATCAAATAGGGGAGGCCTATGAGTGGACTGACCTTCACCATGATTGGAAATCAAGGATTGTGTGGTTGCCATGGATCAGCTCTTAGGATGTTAGTCCTTGTAAAGAGAACAGAGCTCTGATACCAATTGAAGAACAGTTTGGCAACTCTAGAGGGGGGTGAATAGAGTTTATATAGAAAAATAGCCAATTAAAAATAACTCTTTCACCAACAATCAATAATCAGAGTAAAGTGCGGAAAATAAATAAAGAGCAGAAGAGCATACGCAAACACAGCGATTTTAACCTGGTTTCCCTCGTGGAGGACTAGTCCAGGCCTGAGAACTCTAGCTCAGGATTAAATCCACTATTTGTGAAATAGTAGTTTACAACCCGTGCCTTTTCTTCAGAAGAGCACGTCAACTTCTAACAGAGGATCGCAGTGGCGATTTGCTTGGAATTGTCCAAGCGACTTCTTCAACTCTTGCACAAGAATCCTAACTGAGAGATGCTGAGCACTCAAGACTTAGGAGGCTTGTGGCTAGTAGATGGGAAGGGTATGGCTTATTGAGCTTATAAGAGAGAAGAGAAGAGAAGATTGGATGGATTGAAATGAGAGAATTCATGCCCTATTTATAGTGTTTTTATAGGCAGAATTCGGCCAGAATTCGGGTAGGAAAATTCAAAAATTTGGCCGTTGGACAGCTAGCAACCAGCTATCCCTAAAATTAGGGTTCCTAATTTCTAGGGGACAGAGTTCGGCCCGAACTCTGTGTGGAGGCAGAGTTCGGCCCGAACTCTGTCTCCAGAGCACAGAGTGGTTCTAAGGGGACCAGTGGGCAGTTTTTGGTTCAGTGGAGCTTGGGATTTTGGGTAGGTTATAGACTAAGTTCCAAGAGCTCAGCAAGACTCAGAGTACATAAATCTAGACTCAATGAAATCATAAAATACAGACTCCAGAACACACTGAGAGCCGGAGACTGAGCTGTCATCTGTCTTGAACTGAATGCAGTCGTCGTGTGTCGTATTGAATTAATACAAATATTATTTGGTCAATGTAGTCAATATTTGGTTGACTGTGACTTTGTGTCAACATATAGTTCCTTCAATCATGCAACAAATCTAGACTATTAGATTAGATCCAACAGTGTAGATAAACACCCAAAACTCGTCTCAGCCTAGCAGATCAAATTGGACCAAGTTCGGTCTAGCTAGGTAGAATAGTTTTGCTAGAGGAGGACCGAATATGGACCGAGTGCGGTCACTCCCTGCCAAATAGTTTTTTTCCTGAAATAGACCGAACTCAGTCTGGTCTGGCAGATTCTCAAACGATATTTTTCTGAACTCTACTTCGACGCCTTTAGCTTCTTGAGATTATCCGACACACAGATGGTGCTTATCGCACTCCAGGGCAGGATATCTCTACATAGGTTGAAAAGCCCATCCAACTCTAGAACATCTTCCCCTTCATAACTAGGGAGAGGATCTCGTCATACCGATGATCCTTATGTAGTATTTGAACTCCCCCTTGGTAGAACCTTCGTAAGCATATCCACTCCATTGTTCTTTGTATGAATCTTCTCAAGCATCGCATCCTTTCCTCAAACACATCTCGTATCCAATGATACCGAGTTATAATATGGTTGGATCAAATGTGAAACATTGGTTATTTCCATAATGGATTGCACTTTGGCTATTGCAAAGCAAAACTTATTGCTCTTACATAAGCCCAACTTCCTATAGAAACCTTTTCAACCATAGTAACTATTTGCAAGCCTCCGACACCGCAACGAACTCTTCCTCTGTCGCATATATGGAAATATACTTTTGTAGCCACAACTGCCATGGAACTCCTTTACCAGCAAATATGATCACGTAGCTTGAAGTTGATATCTTCGTGTTTGCATCTCTAGCCATATCAACGTCAGTATATCCTACTAACTTTGGCTCGTCACCACCACATCAAAGTTTCCAATCAGTAGTGCCCTAAAGGTATCATATAATCCACTTGACCATACTCTAATGTACCATCCCTGGATTGGAAAGATACATTCAAACCGTGCCAACAATGTCAGCAATACCTGTCCTCGTACACACCATGATATACATGACACTTCCTACAACTGAAGCATATGGAACCAGATCCATATCTTTTTTTTCATTCTCGGTAGATGGATACTGGTCTGCAATAAGCTTAAAGTGAGCTACAGAGGGTTGCTCACATTCTTTGACCTGTCCATCCTAAAATGTTGAAGCTCCCGATAAATGTACCTTTTTTAGGATAAGTAAAGTAGCTATGACTCTCTCTCTCTCTCTCTCTCTCTCGGCTGATCTCCATCCTAAGAATAGTATTCATTGCATCTAAATCTTTCATAGAGAAGGTTACGTCAAGTTAGCACTACAACTCATTATTTTGGTGGCATTTTGAGACATAAATAGCATATCATCTACATAGAACAATAATATGATGAAATAATTATTGACAAAGTATTTTACAAACATACAATGATTTAAAAATTATTCTGAAGTCATCAGTTTATAACCATGCTCTTCCATAAATGTTTCACAAATTTTATATCATTGCCTCGGAGCCTACTTCATATCACGCCCGATTCTGCAGAGTCATTTATTCTCACTTTTATCTCTGGGAACTAATCGTCCTCGCTTGGGCATTATACCGTACAAGTCTAAATTATAATTGTACAAGGCAAAGATGATGCATAATTTATAGTCTTAAAATTTGGAACACATTGCCGTGGCACAAGCAGACAAATTAAAGATAATAATGACATATCTAACACAATACCTTATTAATTCATAGTAGCAAAAATGAGAAAATAACTTGAAGTCACAATAAGACATGTAAAAATATGTTCTTTTTATTGATAATTGAAATAAGGTACAAGGCATGTAGCAGAATACAAAGCCCACATCTCACATTACACTTGATAACCAGTTGAATACATGCCATCTAGGCTTACATTTGATACTTGACACATTGACTTACAACTAAAAATATTGATTTGGCTTACAACTTACTGGTATAATAGATATATAATGTTCCATACATTATGCCCTTTATAAACACAAGACATCAACTTTTATAAGAAAAGTTTCTGCATGTCCAACAAATTTTCGATGCTTTGGGACTGATCAAGCAAATCTTTGTATACTGAACTTCCCAGGCACGAGCACGTAAAAAGAATATCCACAACATGGGTCAGTACATTGCTATGTACTGGCAAGCAAAACCAGTCCAATCGCCTAAACCAACACCAAGTAGTCATGTGAGCAAATATTTATTAAGATTGATCTTTCTATTTGGGGCCTAGCATCAGTTCACAGTTCATGTACATCAACTTTTGATTAAGCATCTAGAATAATGCCTATAACTATTCATGAAGAGACAACATTTCAGCATACTGGGTAATAACATGTTATGAAGTTAAGATTGAATTAACATGCATGATAAACATGTCATATTTCAGTGATTTCTTACCAGCGGCCGACTGTTCAACACCTGCATCAGATACATCATATAATATATATTATACTATGTCACCCTCATTTCTCGTATTTTCTGTATTTCGTATTATACTTGTATCTGGATTTTGGCATGTATTTTTATTTTCCTCGACTTGTGGAATTTCGGTATTTCTCGTATTTTGGGTTTTGTCATGGTTCGATTTTTATTGGATTGGGTTGGTTTGGTTTGGTTTATAGTGTATTGGAACACCTTAACCTATACTCCACCCTCAATACACCACAACCTCCACCATTAAAACTCCACCTACTTTTCTCTCTCCTCTTTATTCTCTCATTTATTTCTCCATCTTCTTCTTCTTCCTTCCTCTACACAACACTCTTCTTCTTCCTCTCCACAACACAACCCATAGGCAAGTGCACCTTGCCACCACATGAGAACACCATTTTATTTGTCTATTTGCTAGATTAGGACTTGCTGATCAACATTAGAACTTAGCATTTTGTGATTTGGAGTCACCATTGTTCTAGATCTAGGTTTTTCCTATTTTCAGTTTTACATAGGTTTTGATCTACTTAAGTTGGATTTTTATGGGTTTTGATGTTTCCATGTGGAAGAGAGTTCAATTCCACCCTGGTTAGAACTTTGGAAATCTGGATTTGGAGTTCGGATGACCAAGTTGTGATGCCTTGAAGTTTTGGAGCCATTGGAGCTTCTTCTCAGCCATGGAGAAGAAGACCCAGACTCTGTGTGCGTGTTTTTATGCGTACCCAGACCCTGTGTGCGTGTTTTTATGCGTACGCAGCTCTCTGCTTGCGTGCTTTTGCACGTACGCGGCTCTCTGTAGCGTGCGTGACTTTTCACCCACGCAGCTCTCTGTAGAGTGCGTGACTTTTCACCCACGCTGCTCTCTCTAGCGTGCGTGACTTTTCACCCACGCAGCTCTCTGTAGCGTACGTGACTTTTCATCCACGCTGCTCTCTATAGCGTGCCTAACTTTTCACCTACACTGCTCTCTCTAGCGTGCGTAACTTTTCACCTACACTGCTCTCTCTAGCGTGCGTGACTTTTCACCCACGCAGCTCTCTGTAGCGTGCATGACTTTTTACCTACACTGCTCTCTGGCGTGCGTGACTTTTCACGTACGCAGCTCTTTCAGCATGCGTGACTTTTCGTACGCTGCTCCCCTGACCCCTTGCTTAACCCATTGGCTCTTGGAGTTTTGGTTTTATTTCTCTTAGCTTGGCTCTTCTATAGCCCTGTATATTGATATTTTAATAGA
>JANAVB010028864.1:0-20913 GCA_029216955.1 Iris pallida | reverse complement strand
ATGAAGTCATGATACGCTGACGTTGCCGACGCTTCGTTTTCTGAAAAAGCTGTCAACTATTCAAACTTTGGGAGGTGTGCTGCCAACTCTGTCAGTTCAGCATTTAATGTTTCTGACATTCGATGGACAGCTGAGTGGGCGACGTCGATTGGCGTTCCACTCGGTATGGAGATGTGTGGGGGAGCATCCTCTGTGATGCACCGGGTACCGTAGGGCGTATCTGTGTGATGCGCCTGATGCTGGAGGGCGCGTCCGTGTGATGCGCTGTTTGGCTGGCGCATCCGACATATCTTTTAATGATGCGGCTGTCTCGCTCCTCGAGTGCTATAAATAGCCGTTTGGCTGAATTCGAGGCGTCCGGTTCATCCATTTAATGCAAATTCTTTGCATGGAATTCGGAGAGTCATCCACTTGGCGCGTGGGTTTGATCTGCCCGGCCTATAAGTAGTGGCATGGAGAGAAGGTTTGCTCCTCGTTCCCTCACGTACTTCCAATATGAACTTGGATATACGGGTGCATTCTGTCGACGAAGTGCTCCCGAGGGTGAAGATGAGACGTCGTGTTGTCTTCGATGCACTTGAAGGTGACTGTTACATCCAAAAGACGGAGTCGAGGGCTTCTGAGGCAGGCGGAAGGTGCCTGTTGCATCCAAAGATAGGGATGCTCGGGCCTCGTCTCCGTTATTTCGGAAGAGCTGCAGATCGGAATTGCGGTGCTAGGCTCTCTCTTCCTTCAAAGTGGGTATTACCTACTTTGATTGTGTTGAAAGCTGCTCCTTGCGCCATGATTTCGATCACGGTCTTCCTTGGTCTTTGGAGGCTCTTTCGAAGCCTCCCCTGGCCACAGCTTTGCCGTGCTCTTCTCTTCCTTGGTTCCAGTCAGAGGGTTAAATACTTTGTGTAATCAAAGCACTTATCAGGTGACTCTGGCTGGAAGAATGGCACATAACTGGGCTTCTGCTCGGCCAGGTGAGCCTGGTTGGAAGAGTGGCACATAACTGGGCTGCTGAAGGGATGCACATAACTGAGTTGGATGTACATAACTGAGCTGCTGAAGATATGGCGGGATGCGCCTGGCAGGAGGCGCATGACATCTGCTGTGCCTGGCTGAAGGCGCATGGTGGCTGCTGCGCCTATCTGGAGGCAAATAGTGACTGCTGCGCCTATCTGAAGGCGCATGGTGGCTGCTGGCTGTAGACTTAGGATCTTTCCTTTGTAGAAAATTTCCTTTGTAGAACCTTTTTCTAGACATGTAATAGACTTTTGTATATGAATAAAAAGTCCTTCTTCGAATGTCTATGGCTATTTGACTTTGCTGTTTGGGTTCTGGCGCATGTAGTGTCTGGCGCATGGGATTTCTGGTTGTGAAATTCCATGCTTCTACAAGACCCCCTTCAAAGTTTTCAAAACTTTTGAAAGTTTTGGAATACTTTGAATAAGAAGCATGGAGGTCAGGGTGCATGATTATTGGGCGCATGCCTGTTCGGGCGCATGCTCCTTCCAGTTAATGATGATGATACCTTGGTAACCAAAAAGATTAATGATGATCTTTTAGTTGTATTTGCTGTTATCTCTTCACGGAACCCGAAGCGACGGCTGAGATTACACGTCATCGGTTCACGCGTGCGACCAAGCCCTATAAATAGGTAAGGGTTGGAGAGAGAGAGAGTTCTTCTTCTCTGTGCCTTTGCTTTCTTTAGAGTTATTCTTCAAAACCCTAACTTTTTCTTCTTTGAGAGAATGGCTCCCAAGACTCCTCGCGGTGGTGCCGACAAGGGGAAGGAGAAAGTGAAGGAGTTCGTCGACGAAGATGCACCTATCACCCCTGGGACTCCGGCCGACGTTCGTCCTGAGGTGACGGGTGGGTTTCATCTCTTTCACTTAAGCTTTTGGGCCATACTGTGCCCTAACTCAAATCTGCTGACGCGTATGGACTTCTGTCCTGATGATACATCAAGGTTCTATCCTGTCGACGTGCATAGGTTTACACCTTTATCATGCACCGAGGTCTAATGGCTGACGCGCATGGGTTTTGTACCCTGATGATGCGCTGAAGCCTTCGTTGACGCGCATGGGCTCACGCTCTGATGATGTGCCGAAGTTCCAATGCTGACGCGCATGGGTTTACGCCCTGATGATGCGCCGAAGCAAGCTGACGCGCATGGGCTTACGCCCTGATGATGCGCCGAAGCTCCGATGCTGACGCGCATGGGCTTATACCCTGACAATGCGCCAGTCTATTTGACATTTTTTTTGCCTGACTTCCCCCTTTGTTGTGCCAGTATCGATGACGATCCCTTTGTTGAATGAGGTCCTCCTGGACGCTTCTCTTTGTCAAATGGGAGTTGATTTTGACGAGGCGGTGATCAACCCTGCGAAGGATGCTATCTTACAGGACCAACCTCGTGAGAGAATGCTACAAATCCAGACCCAGTTGCCGCTTTTCCTCCAGACTATGATGGAGAGTGGTAAACTGAAGTCTGCTGAATCTGAAGGTGTAACTTTCTTAAAACCTGCCTTTCTGTTTGGCGACCGACTAGTCTCTTCCGAAGCGAAGATACTGAGGATCAGAGAAGACTGGTTCTTTTCTGCCAAAGGTATGGTTCTGTACATGCGGCAGGTTGACCGCCAGTTGTCGCTGACGGCTTTTTATCGTCTAGCTTCGAAGAGAAGGATGGGTTGGGAAATTACTCCCTCTCAAGGAGGGGCCTTGGGAGGTACCCTCTCAATTGACGCCTCCTCGAACCAGCGAGATACTTTGACTGCTTCACGAGCCGGTTCTTCGTTCAGTTACCGAGCCTTGCGTCCTGGAAGCATCTACAGTGAAGTCCCAAATGACACGTTTCCCTTCAGTGCCCCGATCTTTGCAAATCGGATGCTGACATCGAAGGTGATGTATCCGACAGGTAGCTTTAGAGTCGAAGTTTGGTGTCACTACATCCCGAAGTGGGACGAGTTGACCACCTGGGTGCTTTCAAGGTTCAAAGTTGAGCTTAAAGAGATCGGGCTGACAGTCGCCATTCGGGCCACGCAGGCAGGCGTGGACCTCAATAATCCTATGTTCCTTGCGCTCTTGGAGCTTTTCAATGCCCAGACTGGCAGCTTCTTTACTCCGGTGGGGGAGTTGGGATTGGCCCTCCATGAAATGTACGAAGTGTCCAAGCTTCCTTGGGGCTCGGAACCGTACGAGGAATATTTTCCATCAAATAAAGAGATCCAGGTTCTGGAAGATAAGGATCCGGAGATGATGGCTGTTTTCAAAGAGGTGACGAGCCATTATTATCTGATGCACCGGAGGGACAAGGGCAAGACCCAGCCTCATGTGACTGCTTGGAGGGACTACGTCTTCAGGCAGGATTTGGCGGATCCTTCGAGGATCCGGTTTGCGACTCCGCAGGGATTGAAGCCCGCGGAAGTGAGTTCTGAAATAAGTCTGCTGGACGAGAGGACCCCACATTCTGATGAGAGCGACAAGGATACGTACAGCTGTTTCTGACATTGCGTGCACCGGATGTCATCTAAGGCAGTGTTGACGGCCTACTTGATGATATGGCTCCGGGATTGCATATTTACAGGTGGATCCGGTGCCGTCGAGAGGGTACATCGGAATCTCATTTTGCCTGCAGTAAAGTTGGCCTGTGGATGACCTTTAGCTCTCCTCTCCGCGATGGTGTGCAACCTGTTGCACGGTTTGAGGTCTTTTGCTGATGATGTAATCCACGAGAAAGGTAACAATAATAACTTTCCCCGGGCCGAGCTGTCTTTCCATTATCTTATGGGGTGGCTGATTTTGCATCATCCGAACGTGATGAATCCTGGTCCTGAGGAGGACCATGTCGAAGGAGATGCCTTCATTCGCCGCTTCTACAAGAGGAAGTGGTCTTACACTGGCGTCCCTGTTTGTAGGAGAGTTTTGTCCTTCCTTCAGGGATGGGAATTTGTAAAGGTTGGTCCGATCTTCAATGATTTCGAGGCCGACCAAGATTTAGTTGACTCTGGCGAAGATGTGGTCACTTTGCCGAAATGGAGTTTTCGTTGGTTGCAGAGTATCCGGCCTTCTCACCTGGTCTACCGCAACCAGAATAGATGTTATCTGAAGCCGTATCTGCCAAGCCGATTTGCTCATCAGTTTGGCTATACCCAGCTAATGTTGCGGAATCCCAGTAGTAGTTTAGGCTTCATCGGAAGTTTGCTGGATGGAGCCCGGGGCTGGCAATAATATAACGCTGGATGCACTAGCATTAAGTTCACCACGCCAGTTCGCAATCCTCGGCCGTCGATCCTATATCCGGCCGCCAAGCTGTATTGCACTATGACTGCTATGTCTCCTGGTTACGACAGGGAGACTAGTTTCATCATCGGAACTCAGCTGGAGGCGACAGCGAATATGTTGATGGCAGCCCGATCATATCGTCCACCAGAGTTGGCGGGGTATCGGGCTGCTGCTGCAGCATCAGTGAGAGACCCGTCTGTTGGGAAAAGGCGGGCAGACACAGAAGCTGGTTCTTCTGTACCGAAAAGGTCGAGAAAGACGCCGACCCCAAAGGTTACGGAAGTGCCACTTGTAACGCCAACGGGATCAGTTCCTGCTGAGGTAAGGAATGTTTGGTAATTCCATTTTTTTTTGTCATTGTGGTGACTTATGCCCTTCTTCTTGTAGGGATCGTTGAAGAAGAAGTCCCGTGTTTCAAAATCGGGCGCTAGTAAACCGAAGGAGGTGGCAGGCTCTTCTGATGAGCGCATTCCACCGATGCTAATGTCTCCCGTGGAGGAAGGTCCCGAAGATGTTCCTGCGAAGATCTTAGTATCTCCTGACTTCGAGGTCGCAACAACTTCTGGGAGAGCACCATCTGCCGTGGAGGCCTTGGATGCTGAGGGTCCTGCGGACTCGAGGCATCCTGATGATAAAGTGGATTGGAGTTCGTCGCCTTTTGATGACGTCCCTCCGGTCTTGCAAGAATCTGTTGTGGGAGCAACAGAAGTAGTTGAGGCAGAGGAGAGGGTGGATTCCCCTCCTCGTCATGGTGAGGGGAGGTCGGCCGTATCATTGCCGAGTCCTACCCCGGCTCCAACCGTAGAAGTTGAGATGGCTACCGATCAGGAGGTAGCGACAGACTCTGTCCCTGTAGAGGGACTTGAGAAGGATGAGACCCTTCTGCCGGTCTTATCTCCCAGGGCAGGCCAAGAGACGAGTGTTGATCTTCCCGTTCTGTCGGAGGAAGTTCTTGACGCTGATAGGACGTTGGGGGTAGAAGAGGTGGCCGTTGATATCGGTGGTTCCTCCGGGCTTGAGAAGGGTAAGGGTGTAGAACCCTCTGTTGCTCCTTCTACTTGGAGGACCATCTCGACGCCTGTGCCGGCTCCTTCTGTTCCTTCGGCTCCTCGGGCTAGCAGTCCAGCCCCTGTTGATGAAGAGCCCATTGATGCCGAGGTTCGAGCCTCGTAGGTTGAGGTTGGCGAATCTTCTTCCGGTCCGCAAACTGTAGTAGCTCCTCCAACTCCTGCCATGACGCCGCAGGTCCTGGCGGACGCCGACGAATATGTGAAATTCTTCGTCGAAGGAGTGTACAAAATGCTGCAGAGGGGGGTAACTGCAGTGATGGATGCCAATGGGAGTTTTGCGACGACAAGAACTTTGGCAATGCCGATTATTGAGCTGATCCACGTTCACCAAGGCCACGACCATATGGCCGAGATTCTAGAGGCTTCGGTGATCGAGCTAGACGAGCGGCTCGCGGAACTTCAGCGCATCCAACGAAATGACCTCTCCGTCTTAATAGATACGGAGAAGGGGAAGTTGATTGCTGAAATCGAGTCTTCCCACCAGGCCACATCGCGAGGTGGCTGAGACTGAGGCTGCGGTAGAGCAGTTGTCTCAGTCTATGAAGAAGACGACGGAGACGCGAGCTGTATTGGATGCCAACATCGCGGAGATCAACACCCAGATGCGCCGCCTTGAGGACCAGCGGGCCCGACTCCAGTTAGAAGCTGAACGTGTCCGGGCTGAACACGTAGCATTCAAGCAGACGGAAGCGACTTTTACTCAGCGGACCCTTGCCTTGGCTCAGCAGCGACGACAGCTGATGAGAAGTATGAGGGCGAAACTTCCGCTGAGGCTTTCGAATTGATGCGTCAGGAGGCCGAGCGTCGAGTTCTGGCAACTGTGGAAACTCGTACCACTGACCTGAGACATCGAGTCAGAGAGCTCTCAACCCACCCTGGAGAGGTTCAGGGACTGTAGCTTCTTCCTTTTGATGTTCTTTTGCATCCCTCGCTGAGGGATAGTGTAGTTTTGTACTCTCTCTTTTTAGAAAAATAAAGAAGTACGCAACTTTTTTGTGATGTGTTTATTTTTGTCATGAACTTGATGGTTTGTGTGGACCTATTATCTTTTGCGCACCTTAGTTTTAGGTACAGATAATAAGTTTGAAGGAACCATTATGTTTGCTCAGAGGTAATGTGGACATGACAATCATTGGGTTCGAAATGATAAAATCTCCCTACTCAGAGGTATTATGGACGTGGTAGGAATGATCTTGGAGGATACGCTGAACAACTCAGAGGTGATGTGGACGTGGAAGTTCTGCGATCAATGTACAACAACGCAGGGGTTGTTTGTACGAGATGATTACTCAGAGGTAATGTGGACGTGGTAAACACGAAGGATAGCGTAGGCTTACGAAGTGTAAGATTCCGCTTTGTAGGGTGTAGAGAGACAACTCAGAGGTAATATGGACGTGGTTATCTTTCTACTAGAGGATGCCACGGAACAGCTGGGTTCCGGAAGCGTATGAGATTGTGGAAAGAGGTTGTTTGGGGAAGTACATGTCTGGAGGATGTCAAGAATAGTACTTCTTTAGGAATTTGCCGTTGATGGACATCATGAATAAGTCCCCATTGTGTTTGGCGAGGCGGTAAGCACCGTTTGAGTATACCGTCTCAATGATGAAAGGTCCTTCCCACTTGGGCTCGAACTTTCCTGGTGTCTTGTGGGTCAACACCATTGGTCTTCTGACTGCTAAAACCAGGTCGCCAACTTGGAAAGTCCTCTGTTTGACCTTCTTTTTGAAAGCCTGTGATATACGGGCTTGGTAGAGTTCGATGCGTTGTTGAGCTAGGAGACGCTTTTCGTCAAGTGCCTCCAGTTCCCGCAGACGACGGCGTTGATTGTCCTCTTCTGTGAGTTTGTTTGTGATTGCTACGCGGAGTGAGGGTATCTGTATCTCGAGAGACAGTACCGCTTCGCTCCCGTAGACCAGGGAGAATGGAGTGTTGCCTGTTGGGGTCCGTACCGTTGTACGGTAGGCCCAAAGGCATTCGCCAAGCTTTTCGTCCCAGTCGCGTTTGTTGGATGACACGACCTTTTTGAGCAGCCTAACGATAGTTTTGTTGAATGCCTCAGCCAATCTGTTTGCTGTCGGATTGTAGGCGGTTGAGGCCACGTTCTGAATGCGATTCTTGTCACAGAACCTGCTGAAAATGTGGCTGATAAACTGAGGACCATTGTCATGGATAATCCGCCAGGGTACTCCGAAATGGTAAATGACATGGTGTTTGATAAAGTTGACCACCCTGGAGCTTTTTACTTCTGCCAGTGGGACTGCTTCCGCCTATTTGGAGAAGTAGTCGGTAATGGCCAGGATGAAACGGTGTCCTCTTGATGAAGGAGGGGTGATTGGTCCTACAATGTCCATGCCCCAGGCTTCGAAGGGCCAGGAGGCGACTGTAGGATGTAGCGGTTCAGACGGTGTATATATGAAGTCTGCATGAAGTTGGCATACGTGGCACTTCTTAGCATATTCAACAGCGTCGGCGGCCATGGTTGGCCAGTAGTAGCCCATACGTCGCAGCCGGTCCTGCAGCTTAGGACCGGGTTGATGAGCTCTGCAAGTTCCATCATGAGCTTCTCGTAGAGCTTCGGCCGCTTCTTCGTTAGACAGGCATCGAAGGAGAAGCCCATCGAAGGAGCGTCGGTACAGAATTTTGGTAGCTGTATCGTAGTAGAATCGAAGAGAGCGTCTCTTGACCGAGACGGCTTCCTTCGGGTCCTCTGGAAGGATTCCGTAGACAGCGAAGTTGATAAATAGGAACCTCCAGTCTCGGACATTAACACCAGTATTTGTCGGCATGGTGTGAGCCACCCGCAGGAATAGGTTGATTCTGGGACAAATCAAGTTTCGGCCAGTCACCGTGACATAGTGTTGAGTCCCAAGGGGCACTGCCAATGAGGCTGCGAGGCCAGCCAGAGCATCGGCCTCCAAGTTTTGTAAACGGGGGACATGTTCGATGAAGAACCCGATGAAGGTTGAAATGATGTTCAACGCGACTTCATGATAAGGGATTAAATCTTCATGGCGAACCTCGTATTGTCCCCGAATTTGGTTCACGACGAGCTTCGATTCGCCGTAGGCTTCCAGATGTTCCACTCCCAGCTGTTGTGCCAGCTGGAGTCCCATGATGAGCGTGTTGTACTCAGCAACGTTGTTGGAGCACGGCTTCGAAAGGGAGTACGCACGCTGGATGACCAGCTGATCGGGGGAGACTAAGACTACCTCCACTCCTGCGATGATTTAGCCCTTGGGGCTGGTTCTTAAAGCGCCATCGAAGAACATCCGCCAAACGGAGCTTCCTTCGGTGACGTTTGATTCTTGGATCTCATCCGGGATGTCTTCATAGAGTTTTGAGGATTCTGGGATGGGGTGTGCAGCTAAAAAGTCAGCCAGAGCTTGACCCTTGACAGCTTTTTGCGGAACAAACACCATGTTGTACGGTGTTAGCAGGATTGCCCATGTAGCCAGCCGGGAGTTTAATGACCCTGGCTTCGTCATGAGGACTCTGAGCGGATTGACTCGAAAGATGACATGAATTGTCTGGCCTGAGACGTAATGACGAGTCTTCTGGATGGCAAACACCAAAGCCAAGCACTCCTTTTCGACGGGGTTGTACCGGTGTTTGGCCCCGATGAGTGTTCGACTGAGGTAGTAGATTGCTTGCTCGTAGCCTGCATCGCTATTTTGAGCCAGCAGAGCACCAAGGGAATGATCCATGGCACAGACGTAGAGGAGGAATGGTTTGCCGGCGACAGGTGCCACTAGGACTGGAGGGCTGGTCAAGTAAGCCTTAATGTCGTCGAAAGCCTTTTGGCACTCCTCTGTCCAGACGTAAGAGACTCCCTTCTTCATGAGCTGAGTAAAGGGTTGACATCTACCAGAGAGGTTTGCTATGAACCTCCGGATGTATGCCAGGCGTCCCTGTAAGCCCCGAAGTTCTCGAAGATTCTTTGGAGGGTCCATGTTAAGGATGGCTTTGGTCTTCTCGGGATCAACATGAATGCCTTTCGCCGTGATGACAAAGCCCAAGAATTTGTCGCTAGAAACCCCCAGGAAGGATTTAGAGGGGTTCATTTTGAGTTGATGTGCCCGCATAAGATCGAAGACCGTCTTCAAGTCCTGTAGGTGATCTCCTTTGAGGCGACTCTTGACTGCGATGTCGTCAACATAGCATTCGACTGTCTTGCGAAGATGTTGACGGAAGATGGTGCTCATAGCTCGCTGGTATGTTGCACCGGCATTCTTCAAGCCGAAGGGCATCACTGTGTAGCAGAAAACACCCTTCGAAGTCCTGAATGACGTGTGTTTTGTGTCATCGAGGAACATCTTGATTTGATTGCAGCCTGAATACCCGTCCATGAAGGACATGCGCTCAAAGCCACATGTGTTGTCGATCATCACATCGGTAATTGGAAGCGGGAATTCGTCCTTCGGGCAAGCAGAGTTGAGATCCCTGAAGTCGATACAGACTCGTATCTTCCCGTTCTTCTTGGTGACAGGAACGACGTTGGCTACCCAATCCGGGTGTTGTTCCTTACGGATGGAGCCGCTGGTCAAGAGTTTGTCTACCTCTTGCTCGATGGCATTCATGTTGTCTGGGCGGAAACGTCGCTGTTGCTGTTTGACAGGTTTGGCATCAGGTAAGATGTTCAACCTGTGCATCGCAATCTGTGGATCGAGTCCCGGCATGTCTTCATAGCTCCAGGCGAAGACGTCGATATACTGTTTAGCCAGTTGGATTAAAGATTCTCGATCTTCTCCTTCCAGGCTTTTATTGATGAAGATGGGTTTGGAAGAAGACCCATCCCCGAGGTCGATCTGCTCGACTTCGTCTTCGGTGGGAGGTTCACGTAACTCAAAACGAGACTCCTATTGTTCTTCTAGGCGTTGAGCCCAGGGTTCCTCTTCGAAGGGTTCCGGCGCTTGGTCTTCGCCTTCATCTTTCTGAGGTTGCGCTGATGCCATGTTAGCTGACAGCACTTTCCTGAAAACTGATCCGATACTGGTATCAGAATCCCAAGTTGACGCTTCGGACGAGTGGGAATGTTCTACGTCTTCTGCGTCTGAACTTTTTGGAGTTGATGGCGGCGTGACATAGCCTAAGCCCCGTCGAGTCCGATTATAGTAGTCCTGTGGCTTTTCGTTGGGTATCGAAAGCCGGATGGGGAGATGTCGACCCTTGCCGTAGTTTAAGCCTTTGTTGCTTTTCAGGTCGTAGCCCATCTTTTGGATGATGTGCTTTGCCGTATCCGTGTACCGATAGACTTGTACTCTGCCGGTATCAGGTTCTGGCTCGAGTGACGGGAGGTCTTGATGACGCTCGACTTTGCCCAAGATGATGGTTCCTTCGTCTCGGCTCCGTGGAGGGGTTATGAAACAGACTCCTTGAGACGGGACTACTCGATTATGATGGACAGTCGTTATTTGTGTTTGCAACGACCGTAGAGCATTATCTAATGTATACATGGCATTCCAGTGTGGAAGACAAGAATAATTAAAAGACACTCTATTATTGATAAAATATGAGATCTTATCCCGTGGGATTACATTGTCTAAGGAGGGTGCATCTACATCAGCCGAGATATATTCGCCAAGCTCCTCGTCTGTAAGCACTGGGGACGGACTAGGAGAGTCCACCACAGCTTTGACTTTGGGGTCTGAGAGGGTTATGTGAGCCTTCTCTGACACCTTGGATGACTGCGGCGACTTGCCCTTAAGACGCACCTTGAGAGGTGCCTCGGCTGCGCCTCCGGTGAGTGGTGCCTTCCCTTGTAATTTTGCCACTAGGGGAGCCGATGTTTGAGGTGGCTTTCCCTTGAGGCGTATCTTCAGGGGTGCTTCGCGAGCCGGCGCTTTACCTGATAGCTTGATGCTCATTGGAGGCACCTTCTGGGGTGGTTTACCCTTCAGTCGGATTTTCAAGGGGGCGTCGGGAGTCATCTCAGGCTCCATGTCCGGCTCTGTTGCCGTCTCTGCCTCATCATCAGTGTCGTTGGCTTCCTCCTCGTAAATTGGCTTGTACAAGTCGGAATCGGTAAAGTAGGTTTCAATCCCTTTGAAAGGATCGATGTCTGCAAACTCTGTCCGGATGATGCCATTAGTGGATACATATTTCATGCACTGGTGGAGCGTGGAGGGCACCACCATATACTCATGTAGCCATGGTCGACCGAGCAGGATGTTGTAGTTGACCTTGGCATCTACCACATAACAAGTCACCTCAGTTTTGAGGCTGCCGATGTGACATTTCAGTCGGATCTTGCCCAATGGCTCGCTCTTGCTGGCGTTGAAGCCACTGATGGTTGTATTGGAGGGCGCCAGCCGGTACATTGGGATCCCCAGCTTTGATAGCAGCGCCTTCGGGATGATGCTTAGGGAAGACCCAGGATCGATCTGAATCCGGCTCACCTTGACCGAGCCAATGTACCCTGTGTAATACAGCGGTCGGTTATGTCGGTGATGCTTGAGCAGCATGTCTTGTTGGATGAAAGTTATGTTTGGGATAACTTCATCCGCACAATGACAGTGCGCACAAGTAGTTGGGAGGTCTTCAGGCTGCTTGACCTGACTGAGAAAGGATTCAGCGTCCTTCAGAGCTTCGCAGAGAGCTTCTCGGGAGTCTTTGGAAAGACGCAGGAGCTCGAACAAAGACAAGCGTGCAGGTGTACTGGCTAGTTGTGCCAGAATGTCGAAGTTGTGAAGCTTGGATAGCCCCGAAGCATTCTCCTTCCGTAGAGGTCTGTCGAAACGGGCCTCCACCTGCTTCTGCTTATTGGCTGCTGAGGGCTTAGATGGACCTTCCTCAGGGATGGTGCCAGGAGGCACCACCTCGGCGGCAGCTTCGCCGGACTGGGCGTTCTGTTGTGCACGTGTTTGCACTGGAAGTGCCTCTTCTGTTGAAGAAGAAACTGTGCGACAAGACTTGATCTTCCTGCCTTTTGATTTGGAGGTAGAACGTACTTCCGATTGAGTCACCTCGGAGACGAGGTCGGAGTGAACCCAGAGGACCTCTCCTCGAGATGTGGTGAGTGGGGTGAGTCCACTCACATTGTCATGGGTTGGTGGTAAGTTTACCACCTCCATTGTCGCCTTAGGGATAGGGACGACGCCATCATGTGCGGTAGTCGACGGCAAGGTGCCGAACTGAAGCGAAACCACATTGGCTGACACCGTCTTCTCTTCATAGTCGACGGAGATTACATCCGCATTGATCATGCGCTGGATGTAATTCTTGAGGACGTAGCAGTCCTTGGTCGGGTGTCCGATAAACCGATGGTAGTGACAGTACCTCGGGTTGTCCACTTTCCCGACTTTATCGGGCCGCTTTGGATCCGGTAGCTTGATCTTGTCACCCTGCTTCAGTATCTCGAAAAGTTGCAGGGTGTCGTCATCATTGAATGAGTAAACCTCCTTGGGTCTCGGTGCCAGTGGAGGCTTCTGAGTAGGCGCAGATGCGCCTTTCGAGGCATTAACAGTCAATGCCTGTTTCCCCTTTGCTTCTCGTCCGGAGCTGTTAGCTGTGGACTTTTTCCCCTTATCGTCAAAGGCAGGGAAGCTGACACCCAGAAGACGTGCATTGGCCGTCTTCTTTTCTGCAGCTTCAGCTTCGATGATCAGGGAGCTCCAGTCGGGAGGGGGAGTAGAGTTGAGCCAGAGCTTCACTGCCGGCAGCATGTTTATGCTGCAAGCGGAGAGGAGCGCATGTTCTGGCATGCATGGAGGTAGCCTGAAGCAGGCCTGTCGGAAGCGTTGGATGAACATCCGAACCGTTTCCTTCTCCTTCTGGCGTATCTCTATGAGAGACGCCATCGTCATGTCCTTCCCGCCGTCGTAGAAGCGGTCGAGGAAGAGGCGCGTCAGGTCGTTGAAGGACGATATGGAATTGTCGGGAAGACTACAGTACCAGTCATACGGCACCCCTTTCAGGGCCCCGACAAAGATACTGGTGAGGAGCGCGTCCTCCTTCGGAAGATGCCCTGTCTGTGACTGGAAGTACGTCAGGTACCGTTACGGAGAGTCCTTCCCGTCATATGGGGTGAGTGTTTGTGGTTTATACTTTGGGGGATAAACCACCTTGTTCTACCCGAGGGGATAAGGCTGGGGAATGCCCATCTTCTGGCGTTCCTCTTGCCTGTTCTTGGACTCGAAGCGCTCCCGCAGGTCTTTGATCATTTCGACCACATCCTCCGTGGAGCTAGGAGTCGGGAAAGGAGGTACCATCTGGAGTGGAGCGTTTGAGGGCTCCGAGGTTCGAGGTGATTCTGTGTCTGAGGGCGCCCGTTGGAGGGGCACACTCGATTCCCGATTGGCTCCTGGGTCAGGACCGGTTGAAGGTGTCCTGATCAAGGCCGACCGCATCTCAAACACTGCTTGAGTCAGTGCTTGCATAGAGGCAGAGAGGGTTTTGAGTCCTCCCTCCAATGAGTCTATGCGCTGGACTATGTCCTGTGGTGGTGCATCAGACTCGACATCATCCCCAGCCATATATACTGTCCTGACGCGGCCAGGAGTGGATGGATTTGTTGAGGCTTCGCTCTCGGCCTCACTTTCATGTGGGGGAATTACCTCTCCTGGTGTTTCACCTTGTCCACCCCCAGCCACATTCTGGAGGTCATCCTCGACGGGCGTATCTGCAAGGACCTGACTGCCCTCGGCTCCGTCTTGAAGGGCCTCTTCGTCTCTACCCTCAGCTGTATCCTGGGGGACATCCTCATTTCGAGGGGCTTCAGGGAGACTAACCTCGCCTTGATGATGAAGATCCGTCGCAGCTGTGCTTTGGACATCTTCGTCTTTGGAAGGAGGCTCAATAAGGGTCTGGTTACCCCCAGCTTCCTCCAAGAACTTCTTCTTCGACCGAGTGCCTTCAAACACTCCAGAGGTCGAGACAGCTGCCTTGGTTTTCCTCGGCTGGCTTTTGGATGAAGACGAGGAATTGGCAGTCGTCTTCCGGATTGATGAGGAGTTGGAGATCACGTTACATGAAGCAACCTTTGGCTCCTCTTCTGCTGACACCTTCGTCCCAAGGCGACGTCGGAGAGGTGTCAATGATTGCCGCCGTTGGAAGACCGACTGCCTTGGTAGTGCTGCCGCCTTGCAACAGTAGTTGATGGTGACCACTGCACAAGTATGCCCCGTGAGAGGCGCACTGTGCTTGTTGGTCGACTCTCCTGACCGGCGCTTGTGAGTGATCACGTTGTGCAGGTCGTTGGAGGAGAGTGGTGCCTTTACACCCCTTTCAGATGTATGGCAAGGCCAAACGCCGGGGTGGTCAGGTGAGTGCTGCGCCCCCTGATCTAATACCAAGCATGCATTACGATCAGTAGTGGGGGAACCACAACATTTGAAGTGACTTGAACGAACCTCAAACGCACAACCAGAGGAGGCGCGGAAGTTCAAGACCACTGAGTTTGCCTCACTCGACTTGGTTGTGCACGCAGTAGATGCGCCCAAGCGAGATGAGGACTTTGAAGGTCGACTCGTTGTTGGTACAGAAGCACCTGAGTCAACCTTGTACAGCTTGCCATCGGCAGCGCGCGTGATTGTAAGCGCGTGCCTCTGGCCTGCTGCTGGTATAGCACGTTTATGGCGCATGGCCCGTACCGCCTTGGATTTCCTCGTACTAGCCCACTGGGGTGCATAGTACTCAGCATCCAACTTCTCCTCGCTATTACAGCGAGTGAGTCTGTCAAAGACAGAGGCTTTTTGTGGCGCATCAGAGGTGATGCGCGGGGCATTGGCTGCGCCCCTGCTCCGTCGACGCATCTTCCTCGCCTGAGAGAAAGATAGCTGGGGAACGTGGTCGGCCGCACGCTTCCCCAAGAGATGCGCTGCATCCGCGGACGCACCTTGGTTGCTGAAAACGTCAGCAGGAAGAGAAGGCTGGATTGCTGCATCCCCTTCAGTGGTGGTGCCCGAGGCGTCGACCTTGTGCACCCAGGCCGTGCGGGTCTTCTTCGGCTTTGGCAGCCGCTTCGAAGGACTCGCACTTCCTTCAGAAATGAACTCCTCGTATGCCTGTTGATTGAGGCGCACGACCAGCATTTTGTGGGAGGAGCCCACCTTCACGTCGTCGGCCCGTGACACGACTTTCTCGGAAGAAGAGAAAGAAGTCCCCAGCAGAGTCGCCAGCTTGTTTGCCATTAAAATTGTTTGATTGAAAACTTTAATACAAACAGAACAGTGTTACAATATAGGACTTAGATGTAGTCCTAGGAGTACACTTTTGTTTAAGCTGGGTCCTTAGTGCCAATGGAGCGAGTGGTAATACGTTGACTCCGTTGACGGGCTGACGACGGTTATCGGTTCTCTGAAGGTGTGGATTGCTCTGGGTGCTGGAGCTTGCTGAGAGGAGGAAGACGTTGAGTCTCTGTATCTGCCTCTGGTGATTCTTTGTATGTTCGTTGTGGATTCTGTGTGTGTGTGTGTGTGAAGGAGAAGATCCCTCTATTTATAGTTTTGCAGGCTGGCTGCTCATGCGCGCATGTAGGATGCGCCGGTGTGTGGGGACACCACGTGGAGGTTGCTGATGGGGGCACATGGATGATGCGCCCTGATTGGGAGGTTGAACTCTTCATACTGCTGTGGTGAGCCGGCACGTAGCAGAGAAGAAGATCTTTCTGTTGCTGAAATCTTGGACGAGTTGAGTCAAAGGACACATGTCGTCGACTCATGGCTCGAAGATCTCGGATTTGGGGGGGTAGTGATCTGGTGAACTGCGCCTTGGATTGACGCAGGAGGAGGCTGCGGCTCATAACCTTTAGGAGTTACAAACCGTTCGGGGCGCATGGCTTTTGAGGCGCATGCAGGGACTTTCCTTCAGTCTTTTGGAATCAGAGAGCAGTCTGAGGCACATGGCTTTTAAGGCGCATGCAGATTTGGGCGCATGGCTGCAGAGGCGCATGCGGGTGGTTGAGTGGCCACGTGGCAGTAGCCGTCGGGATGAAGTCATGATGACGCTGACGTTGCCGACGCTTCGTTTTCTGAAAAAGCTGTCAACTGTTCAGACTTTGGGAGGTGTGCTGCCAACTCTGTCAGTTCAGTATTTAATATTTCTGACATTCGATGGACAGCTGAGTGGGCACGTCGATTGGCGTTCCACTCGATATGGAGATGTGTGGGGGTGCATCCTCTGTGATGCGTCGGGTACCGTAGGGCGCATCTGTGTGATGCGCCTGATGCTGGAGGGCGCGTCCGTGTGATGCGCTGTTTGGCTGGCGCATCCGACGTGTCTTTTAATGATGTGGCTGTCTCGCTCCTCGAGTGCTATAAATAGTCGTTTGGCTGAATTCGAGGCGTCCTGTTCATCCATTTAATGCAAATTCATTGTACGGAATTCGGAGAGTCATCCACTTGGCACGTGGGTTTGATCTGTCCGGCCTATAAATAGTGGCATGGAGAGAAGGTTTGCTCCTCATTCCCTCACGTACTTCCAACATGAACTTGGATATGCGGGTGCATTCTGTCGACGAAGTGCTCCCGTGGGTGAAGATGAGACGTCGTGTTGTCTTCGATGCACTTGAAGGTGACTGTTACATCCAAAAGACGGAGTCGAGGGCTTCTGAGGCAGGCGGAAGGTGCCTGTTACATCCAAAGATAGGGATGCTCGGGCCTCGTCTCCGTTATTCCGGAAGAGCCGCAGATCGGAATTACGGTGCTAGGCTCTCTCTTCCTTCAAAGTGGGTATTACCCACTTTGATTGTGTTGAAAGCTGCTCCTTGTGCCATGATTTCGATCACGGTCTTCCTTGGTCTTTGGAGGCTCTTTCGAAGCCTCCTCTGGCTACAGCTTTGCCGTGCTCTTCTCTTCCATGGTTCCAGTCAGAGAGTTAAATGCTTTGTGTAATCAAAGCACTTATCAGATGACCCTGGCTGGAAGAACGGCACATAACTGGGCTTCTGCTCGGCCAGGTGAGCCTGGTTGGAAGAGTGGCACATAACTGGGCTGCTGAAGGGATGCACATAACTGAGTTGGATGCACATAACTGAGCTGCTGAAGAATGGCGGGATGCGCCTGGCAGGAGGCGCATGACATCTGCTGCGCCTGACTGAAGGTGCATAGTGGCTGCTGCGCCTATCTGGAGGCACATAGTGACTGATGCGCCTATCTGAAGGCGCATGGTGGCTGCTGCCTGTAGACTTAGGATCTTTTCTTTGTAGAAAATTTCCTTTGTACAACCTTTTTGTAGACATGTAATAGACTTTTGTATATGAATAAAAAGTTCTTCTTCGAATGTCTATGGCTATTTGACTTTGCTGTTTGGGTTCTGGCGCATATAGTGTCTGGCGCATGGGCTTTCTGGTTGTGAAATTCCATGCTTCTACACTCCTGACCTCGAATTCCTGGGACAGGTAGTAACCCGATGATCTGGATTTCCACATATCAGACACAGTCCGTTCAATACCCGACACACATCTCTAGTGTGCCATACCTTCCCACAATAAGTACAGCCCGCTGGGGGTTGCTGGTTCTTCTTCTGTTGCTGTTGCTGCTGCCTGGGTGGTGGTGCTGGCCCTCGTATTGCCACATAGTGAATGCGAATGCCAAGGGATGGTGCTGTTGTTCGGGGCGCTGCTCCCCCTCCTTCTTCAATCTGACTGTGAGATCTCTTCTGACCTCCAGTCCTTGCCGAAATCCTCTGAATGGTGATCTCATGTCTCCGGGTTGCCGTCAATACCTCATCGAAAGTCTGATAATTGTGTCCCTCTATCAATTGCAAGAGCTCAAGATGAAACCCTTGCTGGAACCTCATAGCCCTCTGGCTCTCTGTTGCTACCATCTCCGGGACAAACCTACTCAATCTGCAGAACTCTGCTGCATAAGCATCTACCGTCTTGCCGGCCTGCTTGAGGTTGATAAACTTCTGTTGTAGCTCAAACGGTGCCACAACTCCATAGTACTTCATTTTGAATCTTGCTGTGAAATCGTCCCAAGCAACGGGACGTCTGATGCCTACTTCCTCTGATTCCCACCAATCACGTGCGAGATCCTGAAGTAACAACTTCACCTGATCCACACGTTCTTCTGCCGGTACCTTAGCCGCCGTCAGAATAGCCTCAATATCCTTAAGCCATGCATCTGCTGAGGTGGCATCTTCCGTGCCCTCGAAACGACGGGGGTTGAACTTGCAAAATCTGGTTGATGCTCCTGAATCTGGCCTTACCCCTCTTTCCAAAGCTGTCTACAACCTTTGGTTGAGTAGTACGTTCTGCTCTTGCAACTGAGCATGCATGCGCTGCTGGGCTAACATCTGATGTTGCTGAGTGGCCATCATCCCTCTCATGATCTCCAGAAGAGCCGGTGTGTCCATTTTCGCAGGGGTAGGTGGAACTGTTGGTGGTGGTGGAACATCCGGATACTGCGACCCAGCTGCTGCTTCCACTATCACTTCTTCTTGGATAGTCTCTTGAGTTAGTACCGACCCTTATTGCTGACCAACCTGGTCATGTTGTCCATATTACTGTCCATGTTGTTGCTGTCCAGCTCTGACAGGTACGGACGAGGTGCCCCTAAGAAAAGGGACAAGAGAACAATCAAACGACCGGACAGGAAAGATCAATGAAGTCAAGGGATACTGGAATGTCAAGCTGGAGTTGAGAAGCAATGAATTATGAGATCAAGGGGGAATATGTGTGATTGAGACATCCTATTAAAACACCCCACAAGTATGAAATCAGACCTGCATGGGCCACCACTAAAACCTTGTCACGTCCCAGAACCAGAATACTGGAGAGCGGGGGAATGACTCAGCCAGATAGGTATTACGGGTAGATGAATACCGTATAATACGATCAATGCTGTCTACAAGACGAGGGGGTGCATACTACATGAAAGTCATACTATGGTCACTTCACATCTATTGTCTCAATCATTCAAACAAGAAACATAAATAGAGAACATGTGAGATAAAGCAGTTAGGCGTCCCAAACGCTCAGTCAAAATATTTTTGATATCTGGCTTTTCCAAAATACAGCCAGATGATGTAGTAAGTATACACAATTGTTATCAGCTGCAGTCTGACTTAATTATAATTATGTAAAAGTAAGTACAAGATAATCCGACTAACATGTCGGTGTCAAACGACAAAGTATAAAGTAATTCACAAAAAAAACGAGCGGGGAAGTAAGAAACCCACTCGAGTCCTCCTGCGATCATCCCTCTAGTGTTGACCATCTTGGAGGTAGAAGTAAGCTAGATGCTCGGGGACCGGCTCTAAATCTGGCCATGCAAAACCAGAGAGGTTAGACCTCTAATAGCAAGTACCGCAAGGGAGCACGATATGAGGAATGAACCAGTAAGAAGAGAATATGATAATAGACCTCTGCTATCTACTAGGGCTCACATAACATCACGACACTTCGAACCAACCTCCTAACCAAACAAGGACAGAAGTTGGTCCGTCATGTCCTGATATTTTGATCATCTCAGTTAGGTAACAGAGTAGATACAGTACACAAACAAATCAATTTAAACGGCCACACAACTACTACGGTTTGCTATTGTGTGTTCCAAGTTATCCTGGGATTATGCAATAAAGGATTCCTCAGTTCTTACTATGTGCAAGCAAGGCTAGTTTACCCAGTCAATCAATTGCGCCAATCATGAATTAGACGAGTTCCAGCGGGACGCCCGTCATCAATATACAATATACAATAGATAATATAACCAGATATCGCTTCCTGTCCGTGTGGCAGATTTGGAGTATCTGTGGGGACCAACGGGCCTGTCGGGCACTACTAGTCCCAAGAGAGCTGCCATGTAAGAACTCGAAAATCCATTCTCTCCATCCAATCATTATTTTATTTAACTTAATAGTCTCTACATTGAGTGAAGTACCATGCCGTGGATCATGGACATTCAGAATGAGTACTTTTGTACGGGGTACGATATGCACAACTCTACAACGATACCAGTGCGGTCAGGTTGTAGGTCTTACATAGCGTAATACAACAATCAAAACTAACCACGGAGTGATCATGCCTTGACCATAAAGTACACATGCTTCTTGGGTAAGATAAATAAATAACAATTAAATTGAAGCCTGCATGTGCCTGTATGCCAACATTCGGGATTAGCCAGTCGATTTGCAATAGTTCATAGTTAAGATGAACGTGTCTCATCATTCGTTTCAATAAGACGACTAGCCAGTCTCTTAGTTCCAACTAGGAATGCATGATCAATTATTAAAATATCAATCCTGTCAAGATAGCAATCAATGTTAATTAATGTAAAGATGCCAACTAATGCTAATAAATGCCAAGACAATTAGTTAATGTCACTCGGTATCAATTCAGGACAAGAATCAACCAAAAAGGCATTAGAGCCAGAGTTCATGCGGCTCACGAGACTTGGGTTTCATGCGGCCGAGAATGAATAAGTACATGCGGCTGGCTGGACAAGGGTGATTCCATGTGGCCAAGTTAGCAAGCCTTATGCGGCTAGAAGCTAAAGGGGCCTCATGCGACTAATTAAGTCAGGGTCCCTATGCGGCTAGGGGAAGTCATACAGCTCATGCGGCTGAGAATAGTCAGCGCCACGCGGCTGTGAGATCTCATGCGCCATGCGGCTAAGTCATATATATATATATA
>JANAVB010028863.1:0-85768 GCA_029216955.1 Iris pallida | reverse complement strand
ATGCTGAAAAGACCGGGTGTCCCCGCTGTCAACGCCATGTTGATTAGCACGGATAGTACCGAAGATGCGATGCCTAGCGAATCCGCCATGGAGCGATTACTGCGCCTCATGGAAGTCCAACAGTGCCAGACGGAGATACAACGACAGCTGCAAGAACAGATCCAGGCCTAAATCAGCGCCCAACAAAAGCAGATGGAGGCCCTGACCCGGATTGTGAGCACCATAGCGACCCAACAGAATTCGACGACCGTCATGTCAGAAGAAGAAGTGCAACCCGTAACGACGAAGCATATGTCTTCCTCCACCCTGCTCAAGACGACCAAATTCAAGAAGATAAACCCACCTGAATTCAATGGCCGAGTAGAGACTGACGAAGTCATGGGGTGGCTAGTGAAGATTGAGGGTCTGTTCAATCTCCTCAACATCAAGGGGTCCAAGAGAGTCGGGTGTGCAGCCCTGCAGTTAAACTTGAGGGCCTACGACTGGTAGGAGGCGAAGAAACAAGAGCTCCAAGAGGCCAACCCCAATGCCAAGATCTCGTGGGAGACGTTCAAACTAGCCTTCCTCGAGCAATACATTCATCGTGCAGTTCGTCGACAGAAGGAAGAGGAGTTCATGTCCTTGAAGCAAGGAAACATGTCAGTTGAATATTACGACGCGAAGTTCGCAAAGCCTGTAAAGTTTGTCGGGGCCTTTCTACCGAACTAGGAGGCGTGGTGCGAGCGCTTCCAACAAGGTCTGAATGACGATTTGCATCGGGACGTTATGAACCAAAGATGCCAAACTTACAGAGAATCGTATAATGTCACTCTTGATAGTGAACGGATCTTCGGCCGCGCTTCGCAAAGGACCGGGTCAGGCGTCCGCAACAACTTCAACAAGCGTCCCCACGACGCGGGAGGCTCTGGTGTGCCAAAGCGCCAAAATACGTTCGAGTATCGAGGGCCTTATCCCGGCGTACAGTGCTATCGATACGGCAAGATAGGACATCTGGCGGTCGATTGCCAAGGGAGATGCTTCAAGTGTGGCCAGCTAGGATACAAGGCGATAGACTATCGAATGGGGAGGGCAGACCAATATCCACCAAGGAACATCCAAAACCAGAACAGGGTGCCTTCCGCCCATGGCACAAACGCAGTGCCTGTGAACCCATAAAATCGCCAAAGGATGCAAGGCCGAGTCTATACACTAACTCAGGAAGAAGCATTCACGTCCGACACTCTTGTGATAGGTATATTACTCTATAAAAATATGCCTTCTAGAGTACTGTTCGATTCGGGTGCTACACATAGTTTCATATCTGCCGACTTTGTAGAAGAGAAGAAATTATCCATGCAACTTTTAGATATGAATCTTAGCGTTAGCACTCCATCGGGAGTAGATATGCCTGCCACTAAAATTTATAGGGATGGTTACATCTGCATCGGAGGGAAAAGTCTATCATTGGAAGTTATCGTCCTCGACATCAAGGAGTACAATATAATCCTCGACATAGATTGGTTGGTTGCATGCCACGCAACGATCGAGTGTGCGGAGAAGAGAGTCATGTTCCGCCTTCCGGGCGAAATCGAGTTCTCCTATTCGTGCGTAGCGGCGTCAAAGACAACAATGATGATATCAGCAATTTTGGCAAGGCGTATGTTGCATTCTGGTTGCAACGGATACCTAGCATCAGTTTGAGACACGAGAACGGAGATTGCAAGCACGGCCAGACTGAAATCGTGGCAGAATTTCCTGATGTGTTCCCAGACGAGTTGCCAGGGATGCTGCTGGACCGAGAGATAGAATTCAGTATCGACACCTTTCAGGACACCCGACCGATATCCAAAGCACCCTACCGAATGGCGCCGGCAGAGCTGAAGGAACTGAAAGCACAACTACAAGAGTTGCTAGATCGCGGATATATTCGTCCTAGTGTCTCCCCGTGGGGTACTCCAGTGTTGTTTGTAAGGAAGAAGGATGGGTCGATGCGGCTGTGTATCGACTATCGAAAACTTAATAAAGCCACGGTACGAAACAAGTACCCGCTGCCGAGGATAGATGATTTGTTTGACCAATTGCAAGGGGCGACGGTATTTTCCAAGATTGATCTTCGCTCAGGCTACCATCAATTGAAGATCAAGTTCGAGGACGTGCCAAAGTTCGCCTTTCGAACACGATATGGTCACTATGAATTTCTAGTCATGCCCTTCGGTTTGACAAACGCTCATGCCATGTTCATGGATCTGATGAACCGAGTGTTCTGACCGTATATAGACAAATTTGTCATCGTATTCATTGATGACATTCTTATATATTCGAAAAGCATGGACGAGCATGTGGAGCACTTGAAGACGGTGCTACAGACTCTGCGTGAACACCAACTTTATGCCAAGTTAAGCAAGTGCGAGTTCTAGATGAGCGCGTGACGTTCCTTGGGCACGTTGTCTCAGATGAAGGCGTTACGGTGGACCCAAAGAAGATTGAAGCAATAGTTGAATGGAAGCGGCCTACCTCAGCAGGCGACATCCGAAGTTTTCTCGGCTTGAAAGGCTACTACCGAAGATTTGTGAAAGACTTTGCCAAGATTGCATCCCCTCTGACTCGCCTCACCAAGAAGGGAGTCGCATTCGAGTGGAACGACGCATGTGAATCTAGATTTCAAGAGTTAAAGAAACGACTCATCTCAGCGCCGATCCTTGCACTTTTGGACGGGCCAGAAGGGTTTCAAATATTTAGCGATGCATCGTGAACTGGTTTGGGATACATACTTATGCAAATGGATAAGGTGATTTCGTTTGCTTCGAGACAATTGAAGCAACACGAGAAGAATTATCCTACGTACGATCTTGAGTTAGCGGCGATCGTGTTCGCATTGAAGCTATGGCGATACTATCTCTATGGTGTGGCTTGCAGCATCTATACGGATCACAAGAGCCTCAAATATATCTTTATCCAACGAAACTTGAACTTACGGCAGCGACGTTGGCTCGAACTCATCAAAGACTATGATCTGACTATCGAGTACACGCCAGGTAAGGGAAACGTCGTGGCAGACGCTCTGAGTAGAATGTTTGCTGGATGCTTGTCTATCAACCATAACATACAACGAGACTTGGCAGAGATGGATATCGAACTCCAAATTTGCTACCGTGGAGCACGATTGGCCTAATTGCACCTTGAATCGAGCTTGCACAACAAGATAAAGATCGCACAGAAGGATGACCCATTCCTGAAGAAGATGTGCGAGCTGATCTCGACGGGAAAGGCGACCGACATTATGGTGGACGAGGGCGAAATGACGCGGATGAAAGGAAAAATATGTGTGCCGGACCATGCCGAACTTAGGAAAGAGATTCTTACGGAGGCCTACTATGCGAAGTACTCGTTGCATCCCGGAAGTACCAAAATGTATAAGGACTTGTGCACGACCTTTTGGTAGCACGGTATGAAGAAGAGATGTGGCAACTTTTGTGTCACGGTGCATGGCTTGTCAGTAGGTGAAGGCCGAGCATCAAAGACCAGGCGGGAAGCTACAAAATCTCGACATTCCAGTATAGAAGTGGAATAATATCTTTATGGATTTTATCATGGGCCTTCCAAAGACGTCGCGGGGAAATGATGCGATTTGGGTCATTGTCGATCGTCTGACCAAATCTGCTCTTTTCATCGCTATCAAAGCATCCTGGAGCATCGATCGGTTAGCTCAGATTTATATTAATGAGATTGTTAGACTGCACGGGGTACCTGCCATAATTATTTCGGACAGAGATGGACAATTCTTGTCACGTTTCTGGACGAGCTTGCAAGCGGTGCTGGGTACTAAGCTGAACCTTAGCTCCGTGTACCACCCGCAAATCGATGGCCAGACAGAAAGAGTGAATCAAATCCTGGAGGATATGTTACGTCTGTGTGCGATAGATTTAAAGACTAGTTGGGACACGCACTTGCCGCTCGCGGAGTTCGCGTACAACAACAGCTATCAATCGAGCATCCAGATGGCTCCCTACGAGGCACTTTACAGGAGGAAGTACCGATCTTCAATTTGTTGGGACGAAGTCAGGGAGCGACAGGTGCTCGGGCCAAAACTAGTCGAACAAGCCGTCGAGAAGGTCCGTATGATTCGAGATAGGCTCCGTATTGCTCAGAGTCGACAGAAGAGTTATGCAGACACCCGTCGACGATCGTTAGAGTTCTTGGTTGGGGACCATGTGTTTCTGAAGGTGACGCCGATGCGGGATGTCATGCGATTCGGAGTAAAGGGCAAACTGAGTCCGAGATTCGTAGGGCCCTTCGAGATTCTCGAAAGAGTGGCGACAGTTGCTTACCGGATCGCGCTACCTCCTGTCCTGGCTGAAGTGCACGACATCTTCCATGTCTTTCAACTTCGGAAGTATGTGCACGACCCAAGTCATGTGTTTAGCTTCGATCAGTTGGAGCTGCGCGCCGATCTATCATACTCGGAGGAGTCCGTGCAAATTTTGGACCGTAAAGAAAAGATCCTGCGAAGCCGATCGATGTCCTTGGTTTGCGTACTCTGGCACAACCATTCCGTTGAGGAGTCAACGTGGGAACTAGAGGCGGAGATGAAGGAGAAGTGCCTTTCACTTTTTGCCGACGAAAGGTCAGACCCTTGTTCTTAAGTTTCGGGATGAAACTTTTTCTTAGTGGTATTTTATATAGAGCCCCGCTCCTATTGGGGCGAAGTACTATGTAATAGGCTCGTGGAAAGTCAGACATGGTCAGGAACATAGATGGCTAGTCTGACTCGGCGACGAGTTTGGTATACAAAAACCATAGCATCAATAAAATCGATTTGGATGAGTGATATGAGTACCGTTCCAACTAATGGATCGGCTACTGTTGGAATAAGTCCTAGATGCAGTAGGCTGTGTCTTGGCAAATGAACTCTAAAGAGAGCGACGCAACCAGTCTGCTGTTGGTTTTATTAGTTTTTTTGGCTTTCTGAATGTATTGTTGCGTGGATTTGATAAGTGTGCTTTTGCGTCGATTTCTGAATGCGTCTTTAGGAATTTTGAAGGAATGATTGAAGGAAGGGTTCTAATTCAATGCTCGTGCCATTGCAAGAGTTCGTGTAACTGGCGCTTGACCGTCGTGAAGCATTCTCCTACTCTCGGTGTAATCTCTCTTGGGGGTGGTTCTTCGGCCCCTTCTTTTCTACTCCTTCCCGCCAACTAAATTCTTAAAGTTCAACGTTCAAATCGATGATGCTAACGGGATGTATGTTTTGCCACTAAGATCAAGAACTCGGGATAATATGGCAACCTAGAGAAGTTAACTCCGAATCTATAAGTTCACACAAAGTAGAGAAAAGATAAAGTTCTAGAAAAGAGATAGAATTTATATCATGCTCTGTAAAACACAATAAAGAAACCTTGGTTGCGGTATATCACGCCTCGAAGAATTTGGTGCCTACGGGATACTAAATCAGAACGTACGGCTTCGGAGAAAAGGACCCTGGCACGAGTAGGAAAGATTATGTGGCTTGATAATGTTTACGCTATGCAATTTACTTATACATATTAAACTGTTCATACATTCACATGGTTATAGACGACTTGTGCACAAGGTAAGCTTTCCTCAAGACGGTACCCGGGGCGCTGGGACCGAATCGACCTAGGAGAAAATTATGGAAATCGTGCTTCGGCGCGAGGCATTACGAGACCTCCAGTTAGGCTCGCAACCTGAACTGGTAGGACGCGTCGCAATGCTACGTAATCGTCCTTCATGGTGTCGATATCACTAATGATCGCATATAAGATAGATTGCATGCTCACTTATTGTCTTGTGCATGTAGTAAGTATTATGTATATTTTGTGCAGGAAAGGAGCACGACCGTGGTAAGAATAGTTGAATTGGTTATGTTGTTATCGTTTAAAAATGTGCCTTCGATATGAACTGCAAATCATATAGTTCTAAATAGAAAGATCACTTCGTATGCTAAAATCCTTAATAAGCAGTATCGGTTTAGATGAGTGGGTTCGTCCCATCCACTAGCAAGTGTGCTAACCCCCAACTCCCCAGGTAACGAGTACGCTACGGGAGCTCGAGACTAGACTAAAGCTGAAAAATGGGAGGTGGCTCGAAGCTCTCATATTTTAAAGTATTTTGAAGCCCAATTCAGATCGAAGGCTTTTGTTCAAATGTATAAAGGGGCATGAATGTATGGAACGCCGAAGATTATTTTACGGCAAGCTTGTCGAGAGTTTTTCTTTTTGTGTTTTAAAATGTAGCCACAACGGCATATGTCATGTAAAAATGACCTTGCACATACTTTGCAAGTTTATGAATGAAAAGCAAAATTTCTTCCTATTCTATGTCTTCAACACTCTACACTGTTTAATTTCAACGCGTTGTGTCAAAGGAAATTTCAAGTGCACATTATTGCCTTGTACAAGTCCAATAAAGACTTGCACGACATCACGTCCTGGCTCGTGGGATCGATTTATCTCGAGTCAAGGCGAGGACGACCGATTCGGCGAGTCAGGGCGTGACAGGTTCAAGGCGGCATGACGAGGAGATCTGCCATTCAGAACTTCAGATTCGATGGTGGCTCGGTCGTAGTGTGGTGGCAGCGACAACACGAGTCTGATGTATGGTGGTTCGGCAAAAATGGCGAGGCGGAACTAGGTTCTGGGGATCATCGACGAGGAGAGAACCATTAGGAGCTCCGCATGCGGTGGAGATCAGTCACGGTGAGTGGCATCTCGACAAACGATGGTGGTACGATGAGAAGACTAATGAACTCCGGTGAAGCTCATGGTGGCACGCAACGGCGATCGTCCTGAGCAGTGGGTGTACAGTAGGGTGTGTTAGTATACTGTGTGTGTCAGAAAGTTTTTTTGTAATAAAATAATAACTGGGGGACACCCCCAATATTTATAATAAATATTAGTCCAAGTCAGCCCTACTGGTGCTACCTGTAATTTGTAATATATCTAGGGTTATTAGTAAAGGATAATAACTAACAGCTAACTAACCAACTAACCTGCTAACTAATCATAATTAATTAACAGCTAATTAATAACTATAACTAATCCTGAATTAACTAAAACTATACTAAGACCTTCTCTAGAAATTGTAGGCTAAAGCTCACAATCCAAAGCCCAAGGCTTGGTAGGCTTTAATAAAAACCAATTAGTTAAATAAATCCAGCCTATATATAGTAATTAATTATTAGCCAAAATTATTAGTAATTAATAAATAATAACTAAAAATAAAAATAGAATTAATTGTTTACAACCAGATTTTATTAATAGAAGAAATCATGATTTCCAAATAGAATTTTAGAAAAATTGTAGCTAAATTCCATAAATCCTTGAAAAATAATTTTAAGGAGTTACAATACTAGTCCGTGTAACTTGCGTGTCAAAAATCAAGTACACATTACTAAAACATGTAATATAAACTATCATATACTAAAAAATAATCTGAGAATTGTACTTGCATGTAGTCCTAAGCTAAAATTACAATCAAAGTCCATAACGAAGTACAAGACCTATATTATGAATGCACATCATCAAACTATACAATCTAACCTATAAAATTATTCTCTCTAATCCATATAACATTGATGCCAAGTTGGTATGGGTAGTGGATACACGTTCCTACAATTTCTAATTCATAAACCACCCAACTTAGAAGTTTCCAAAAATTCACTTTATTCCGAATTTAGGTTAGTGAACAAGTAATCAAAAATAACGATGAATGGTTCAAACTTAAGGATTCAGAAGAACAACATTTTATCTAATAGCAGAAGAAAATCTCATACCAATTCAACGGTTGGATATTTCAGTATTGAAGCACAAAGTTGCATGAAAAATTGATTTCAGACTTGGACATAATGAGTGCAGAAATTTATAATTTTTTTAGTTTTTGAAGCAAAGTTCGAGTGAACAACAATATTATTTGTGGCTCAAACTCCATAATCTAATATAGATTTAACTGGAGATTACTATGGAAGAAACCACACAGAATCCAACAGTTATATTTTTGGAAAACTGAGCTTAAAGTGACCTCCAAAAATAGTTTTATGCTGAAAATGTAGATCATGAAGTTCACTTTGTCCTCAATTTACATAACACAAAGTAAATATTAAAGTCATAAAACTTGCATGACCTGATTCACAACTTAAACCAAGAGTACATACAAGGTACTACAATGTAAGAATATGATATACAAAGAAAATGACGTATATCTAAAGTTGATAAAAATAATTCCAGACTTCGAATATTTTAGTGTGTAGAAAACGGCTCATGATACCAAATTTGGTCTCATTTTACACTAATAAAACGAATTATTTTGGACATGACTTCAATACAAAGTTGACAAAAGAACTATTCTAGATTTCATTCAAACAATTGGATCTGGAAATAATACCTACACAAAAAATTATGCATGCTCAAAGTAGAAGAAATCACAGTTTTAGAATTTGGTGTTCATGAGGTCAAGTTTGAGTCTTATTTGCACCAATTATCTGAATTATTTTGGACATAGCCCTAGCATAAGATTTGTAGCAACATAACCAAGATTTTGTATATACTTCTGGAATTGAAAATATTTATATACATAAAAAGTTCTAATACTTCAAAGTTGAGGTAAATACAACTTTGGGAAGGTAGTTTCGAGGCAACATTCACTCATGAATCCAAACCCTTAGAGTTTAATAATTATGGTTTCTACCTAGTGGAATGATATACCAAGTATGTCCCTATGCCCCAAATCATAAAATGAATGTTAACTGGGTACTTACCAATTTACGTAGTACAGATAACGGCTTATTCCCCAAATTCATGCTTGCGCGCCTTTCGATAAACGTTCTCTATAGAAGAAAGTAAATATTAAACATACCACAAATTATATATGAAATCAAAGGAAATTCATAAAGGTACGCAATGGAAAAGGTTTGGAAGATATCTACCAGGTGGTTTGGGCTGCACACCCGATCTTTGCACACTCTACAGGATCTATTCTGGACACATTATCGTGTAACAATGATTAGAAAAAGATAAACCATTAAAACTGCAGTGAATTATACATGGATGAAAATCTAAGACATAGAGCTAGAGGTTAGAGAAAAATTTGAATGCCATACCTTTAGTTTTGGTGGTAAAAAAAGGCCTCGGAACATGACCTATCCTACTGTACCTATGGCTGAACGCTGTTGAATGTGCTGCTTTTGTGGACTATTAAGGGTGAAAACTTGATAAAATGCATGGGAAAGAGCGTATGGGGATGCTACCAAGGGTTAGGGGGAGGTGTGGCCTTAATTTTAGGTGTGTGTAAGGAGTGGGGAGGTAGTTTTGATAACTAAAAGTGGTGGTTTTTTTCAAAAGTCCGAAAATGTAAGGGATGTGTATAACCTGTTGTCCACCTATTATATGTAGAATATTTTTGTACAAGTATAAGTTGATTTCGGTCCCATAGGTCCTAGGTTGGTGTGGCTCAAGTTTGGGTTCAAAAAAGTTTGATTTGGATAGGTCTGAGTAGCCTACACCAACCCAATACCCACTAACACCAATGCTGAATTTATACCAACCAAAACTAGTCTAGACCATGTGTCTGACATTGTACTATCTAAGATATTAACCTTAAACATAGTACTATATATTATTATATATAAACATGCAAACAAGTATCTATATATTTTAAATACATGCAATAAAAAATTTATTTGAGGCACGAAGGTTACACTGGGGCACCAAACCTAGCCAGATTTTGTTGACTACATGATGTGGCAGCCTGTATTTTATACTATTGATGCAGTGATTCCACACATGATCAACACATAGGTTGCCACATCATGTAGACAGCAAAATATGGTCAGATTTGGGTGTCCCCATATGCATTGCCCAATTAGATGATCCTAGCAAGACAAATTTGATGCTCAATATACCACGTGATCATCGCGTACAAAGAAGTTATAACATGATAAAATGGAGAAATACGGTTGTTATCAATGACTCAAATAAAGAAAAGTATGAATTTCGTTACCTCAAAAATGGTTCCACCCAAAATAGATATACAAAAATCGAATTATCATTTATTGTTCTTCATCGTAGTGGGGAACATACATATCAATTATTTAATTCTCTTAGGTCAACTATAATATTACCATTTTCAAATCTAGGCTTTATTGTTTACTAGCATATGTGCACGTGTCTTACACGTATTTTAACATTTCTTAATTAGTTTAGGAAGACCAAAGAATAGTCTTCCTAATTACTAAGTTGTCCTTATTAAAATTAATGAACTATTTTTAATTAGTATAAGTATGTAAGGATATTTTTGGAATTTAAAAGTTTCACCATCTCAGTTTTCTTATTATATAGTAGAATAGATTAAGGACCGCCTAGTCTATTGATAGTAACAACAATGCATTATTGCTAAATTTGAAATTTCTCTTCTTGTTATTGAAGTCTTCCTAGAGGTAAATATGCTTCTTCATTTACCAATGTGTTCATTTATGTAGAGATCGAGAGGCGTGGTACCACAAAAAGATAACAATCAAATAACTTCCTACACAAGAGCCAAGACAAATCACACGAATATTTGGTGACTTCATAACATAGACAAATCACAATCTCAATTAACAATAATAAGATTGATACAATGTAAGAGCATCTCCAACCCTATTGTCTTATTTTGTATTGTGAATCTTAGATGGCATGGAACACAAGATAATATCTTGTACAGATGGCAAGATTATATTCACAAATGACAATGAGTTTAAAAAGTCATCTCCAATGCAAAAGTATAGAGAAGACAATACAAAGTAATTTTTTACAACTTCCAATACAACTTTTACTCTTCTACTTTTTTTTATAAACATTTTTATTCACAAATGATGTGGACATAAAGACATTGTGAAGTGCATTGTCTAGATCTAGACAACCAACTTCACATTGTCTTAGCCATGTCATTGCCATGTCAACTCCACACTTTATTTCACATTTGCATTGGAGAAGTACTTTTGAAAAAAATGGTTGTCATTCCTATGTGGCAACCATTTTTTTCAAACTCACAATAGAGTTAGAGATGCTCTAATGGCTGTTTATGGAATTCTGCATGCAAAAATAAGTAAATCTGCATTGTTCAGTGTTCACTTATTTTACATAGGAGCATTCCATGTAGAAATATTTTTCCTTTACTGAGCATAAATTACAGAATTGCACTGACTTAAACGTTTACGCAAATCACTGACCGCGTACCACATGGCATCAGTTTCGAGAAAATATAATTAACCCACATGATTACTATATGTTTTGTAATTATTTAACGTTCGATGGCTTAACTTTGTAATTTAACAATTTATAGAGGTTTTAAGATGGAAGATTACCTCTTTTTTTTTAAATCAAAAAAGTAGAAAGCCGGAAGGGTCCCAAAAAAGCTAGTAAGTGATGATGTAGCTCAGATGTTAATTATCTCAACTAAAAACTAGTAAGTGGGGATGTAGCTCAGATGGTAGAGCGCTCGCTTAGCATGCGAGAGGTACGGGGATCGATACCGGCATCTCCAATTTTCCCTTACTCTTCCTTTTTTTTTCCCATTGTTTTGCACGCACTCTGCTGATTAATTCAGCAGATGTGTGGGAGTCATATGGACTTAATTTGATTAAATATAGAGTGAAACAGTTCGCATGGCAGTGCAAATTTCATACCACTGGGAGCAAGCATGAACCACGTTCATTTGCATGCAAGGTTGGGTTTTGAAAATTAATTTGGGATGTGGGCAGTCCCAAAAAAAACTCGGATTGTCCTGGATAAAAATTGGATCAACCTGAAATAGCACCAAGTAACGGGCTGTCCCAAATAAAAAATAAAGTACCAATAGAATTTTCCTACATTATATAGTAAAAAAAATCTAGTGCCCTCTAAAATTTTGGGTCTGAGATAGCCGTCTCATTAGCTTCATATCAAGTCTGGGTTTGCGTGAACTAGATCGGGGAGACAATGATGCCATAATGCTTTCCACCCGCAAGAATGCTTATCTATATCCCTAGAAGAATTGATGCTGCAGTCACGTAGAATGTTTAAAGGTTATGACGGTTAGGAACGGACATGGAAAAAACTAAATGAAACATCGAGAAACGAAGAGATACCCACAACATGCATACAATGTTAAATTTCCACACACAAGAGCACAACACGAACAAGGTGATGTCAAAAATTTGACAAAAAATCAAGGAACAATTTGAGCTCAAACCAAAAAAACATTAATTATTTGATTAGAAAAGTACACTGCTCATCTACAAACATTTTTCACGGATCCAACATGACCATCACAACTACTCAATTGAGAAAATTAATTACAATAATGAAAATATGTTCATCGAAGCGAAGAACACAAAAGCGAGAACCAATATGGATCCCTTGAAATGAACTCCTCGAGATCAAATCCTAGAACTCTCCAAATCCTTCTCCTTGAAAGTTGTTACTCTTGAGAATCTCTCTCATTGGCGAATGGATGTCGTAATTAGGATTAGTAAATCCCATTTATGTCCTACTACTGTATGAACAATCATGGTCATTCAGATCGAACCAAATGACTAGATTAAAAAATTATATATCTTCCAACTTATGCCTGAGGGCATACCGTCGGCATATCATATGAGGGTATTTTTGGAAGAAAAATTCCACAGTGAAGGGTTTTTTGGAAGAAAAATTTTTATGGTAAAGCCTAACTTTTGGCTTTATATATATAATTTTTATTTTTGAAAGAAGGTAAAAAATTTATTCATATAATAAACACATAGTACATAAGAAGAGCCCTTATGATGGGTTCATCGAAGATACATCAAAATCTATATTATGCAAAATTTCAATAGGCGATGTGATACATTCATCAGAAGCACGCCTATTCCGTTCCCTCCAGACATGCCAAACCGTAGAAGCCAAGCGCATCCTTGCCTCATTAAACCACCCAACTCCTTGATGACTGCTAGTTCGAATTTGACCAATGATCCCTTCAATATCTCTAACCTCTGCCCTCATTCCCAATCTATGACATTGTTCTCGCCAAATAGCCCCAGCCACAGTACATGCAAAGAAGAGATGGCTAATAGACTCATCTGTGGAAAGACAAAGCACACAACAAGGTGAAGTAATGTGAAGCCCAAACCGAAGAAGTCCGTCTCTCGTAAGAAGACGACCCAGTAGCACCCGATACATGCACAACTGCATTTTCCTCGCCAGACCTTTCAACCATACAAACTCAAAGTTGTCAATATGCGGGTGGCGAGTTCGGACCAGGTCATAGCAATCTCGGAACCTGAACCCAGCTTGGTCGCCGCTGCCATTAGCATGCGACCAAACCCAGCAATCATAGGGCGCCTCCTCATGAATAGAACATTGGTAAATCTAGTCCGCATGCCTTGTCGTGTGAACATAGGTCTCTGGCCTCCAATTCCCATTCAATATGATTTTATGAACCCCAAGTCCTTTACATGCCTCATGTTCTAGCTGCTCCCCAGAGAGTTCCCACAAGCTGCGATGAGCAATCCATAGGTCGTGCCACAAATTCGTACTTCTACCATCCTTAAACTCTCGAAGAATGGCATGCGAGAACGATTCGTAGAAGTTGTTTGAAGGTGACAGAGACATTATTATTGAATGTATAAGACCAAAAGTTGCCCCCTTTTAAGTACCTATCTGACGTCCATTCAGCCCAAAGAGACCCACCTTGAATGAATTTCCATGTGAGCTTTAACCTGGAAGCTTCGTGGATAGCTTGAAGGTTCTGAAGTCCCGCACCACCCTCCTGTATAGGTCGACTGAGCTGATCCCATCTAATGGCATGTAAGCCCATCTCCCCCCCTGCCAAATGAAGTTCGTGCAGATGCGTTCTATTTTACAAATGGTAGCTAGCGGGAGCTTAATAGACTGCAACCAGTATAATGCCAAGGACGTAATAACCAACCGAACTAGTTCGATACGGCCGCCAAATGACAGACCCTGGGCCTGCCAGCCCTCCACCCATATTTGTGTATATTCCACTAAAGACCTGTTGGAGTGGGTAGGGTTTCCAACCTATGTGGAGAAGATCCCGGAGTGCGACGAGCGCCGTTCGATGTCGAAGAAGCTCGGGAAGTAGGCAACGAGGAGTTGTTGTTGCTGCTAACAAGAAGGGGGGTTCTGGACTGGATCCACCGAGTTCGGGCCGAACTCGGTCCCAGGCCGAGTTCTGGACGAACTCGGTCTGGCTGTTCTAGAATGTTGCTGGTTGGTTCTGGTTGCCCGACACAGAGTTCTGGCCGAACTCTGTCGTCGGGGCTGAGCAGAAATCTGGGGTGAATTTTCACCATTGGATCTAATCAAACGGTCCCGATTTGTTGCAGGATTAGGGAGTTAAGTTGGGATTTCCAAACCGTAATCATAGGCAACCCAATTGTAGACAACACAAGAAAATAGAGAGAAAGGAGGCAAGTGTGCCATTGCAACTTTGGGCGATAAGACGGAGGATTGAAGGTCTTTTTCAAAGGAGAATCAAATTCGGGTAATCTCTACTCGTCGTTCTTGTTCTTCGTAGCCTTGTAATCATTGTTCTTGCTTCCAAGTGTTGTGGGAATCCGATTTGGATCGGAAGAAGTTTGTAGAGGATGTAATTCTTGTATTTCATTAGTGAAGGCTTCTCAGTGTTGGACTCCGATCGTCCCATGGTTTTTCCTGCAAGAGTTTTCCACGTAAAAAATTCTCTGTGTCTGCGTGGTTGTTTTTGGTGTTTTGGTTTGTGCGTTGTTTGCTCGGTTCTCTCGCAGGTACTCTCTAGTTTGGGGAAAGGTTTTCCGCGTTTCTTTCCCAACAGAGTGGTATCAGAGCAAGGTTCTAGAATTCAGAAGGGTGTTAGGAATTGACAGAAACTAGAGAGGAGAGATGGACGCGAAGTCGGTGCGCATGGTGAATCTGAACGGCACCAACTATCACTATTGGCGGAGCAAGATGAAAGATTTACTGTTCGTCAAGAAGCTGCATCTGCCCGTATTTGCATCCGAGAAGCCCAGTGATAAATTCGAGGAGGACTGGAAATTCGAGCATATACAGGTGTGCAGATACATCAGGCAGTTCGTTGACGAGAACATGTACAACCACGTTGCCAATATTGAGCACGCAAAGACGTTATGGGATAAGCTGGAATCTCTGTACGCGAAGAAGACCGGGGTAAACAAGTTGTTCCTGATCCAGACGATGATGGGTCTGCGGTACAAAGATGGGGAGTCTATTACGGATCACTTGAGTGATTTCCAGGGCGTGGTTGACCAGCGGTCTTCAATGGGAGTCAAGTTCGATGACGAAGTTCAGGGACTATGGCTGCTGTGTATATTGCCAGACTCGTGGGAGACCGTACGAGTATCTATGATCGTTTCTGCTCCAGAGGGCATGGTCAGTCTGGAGTTTGCCAAGAGCGGGGTACTGAATGAAGAGATGCAGAGACGTTCTTAGGGCACTTCATCCACATCCCACCACTCAGAGGCATTGGTTTCAAAGAGCCACGGAAGGGGAAAAAATAGGGATCCAGGTGGTGGCAGAGACAAGAGCAGAGAAAAGTCCAAGGGTCGTTACGAGGACTCAGAGTGTTACCATTGTGGTAAGAAGGGCCACATCAAGCGGAACTATTTTGCTTGGAAGAGAGAGAAGAAGGGCGACAAGGGGAAGCAAGAAGAGAACACTACAGCGGCGGCCTCGATACATGGAGGCGATGTGATCGTCGTAGGTGATGAGGTTATCACAAACCTCGCCTGCGATGACAATTCTTGGCTGGTGGACTCAGGGGCTTCAGCACATGTATCTCACAACAGGGCACTATTTGCCACTTACACAACAGGCGACTGTGGAGTATTGAAGATGGGCAATGGAGATGTGTCGAAGGCGGTTGTCGTTGGAGATGTGTATTTGAGAACGAAGACGGGTGCGGTTCTTATTCTCAAAGATGTTCGTCATGTCCCTGATATCTGTTTCAACCTGGTGTCGGTTGGAAGGATGGATGACGAAGGATTCTTCAGTCTCTTCGGGAACAGTCAGTGGAAGCTTTCCAGAGGTTCGATGGTGATTGCCAAAGAAGCAAGAAGTCCGATCTCTACTATATGGAGGGGACCGCACAGGAGGCACAGAAGGTGAACGCAGTCAGTGATGCGTCTACCAAGTTGTGGCACAGGCGGCTCGGCCATATCAGCGAGAAGGGGATGAGCTACTTGGTGAACAGGAAAGTGATTCCAGGGCTCAACTCTACAAAGTTGGAGAAGTGTACGCACTGTTTAGTTGGGAAACAAAATAGGGTGTCTTTCCAAAGTCACCCAAGTTCAAGGAAGCCGACGTTGCTCGAGTTGATTCACTCGGATGTCTACGGTCCTATGAAGGTAAAATCTATTGGTGGTGCTTTTTACTTTGTAACTTTTATTGATGACTGTTCCAGGAAGGTTTGGGTCTATGCTTTAAAGACCAAGGATTAGGTGCTGCCTACTTTCAAAGAGTTTTAGGCCTCTGTTGAAAGAGAGACGGGCAAAAAGTTATTGTGTGTTCGGTCCGACAATGGCGACGAATACATCGGTCCCTTTGATGCTTATTACAGAGAGCAGGGGATACGACACCAGAAGACTCCGCCCAAGACACCTCATCTCAATGGTGTAGCGTAGAGCATGAACAGGACACTGATGGAGAGGGTGCGGTGTTTGCTGTCAGAAGCAAACTTGTCCGGCAGTTATTGGGGTGAGGCTCTTCTCACAGTTTGCTTATGTTATTAATTTGTCTTCTAGTGCTCCTTTGCAGGGTGATGTGCCTGACAAAGTATGGTACGGCAAAGAGCCGTCATACAATCACCTGCGAGTGTTTGGCTGTAAGGCCTTCGTACATGTACCGAAGGATGAGAGGACCAAACTTGAGCCGAAGACGAGGCGATGCGTCTTTGTCGGCTACGGTCGGGATGAGTTTGGCTATAGACTCTACGATACGGTGGAAAGAAAGCTCTACAGAAGCAGGGACGTGGTGTTCATCGAGGATCAGACCATGACCAACACTTAGGATTTCGAGACGCCTTCTGAGGCTGAGGAATTGCCTGAGTTAGAGTCATTTCGCTTCGAGCAGTTTCCGGAGGACATCGCAGAGGATCCCATTATGGGGGAGCCAGTACATGGAGTTGCTCCCAACCTTGATCATCAGCCTGCTGACGGTGGTCAGGGTGTCCCTTAAGAGGATGAGCATGCCAGGGAGGCAGTTCCTGAAGGGGAGGAGGCTGTTGGTATACAGCCAGCACCAGTGGCTCCACTGAGATGGAGCGACAGAGATCGTCGACCATATACGAGATACTCACCGAGTGAGTATGTGCTATTGACTAACGGGAGAGAGCCCGAAAGTTTTACAGAGGCTATGGAAGACGAACACAGACAGGAGTGGATGGAGGCTATGCAGGAGGAGATGAGTTCCTTGTACACTAATTCCACTTATGAGCTGGTGCTGTTGCCAAAGGACAAGAAGGCTTTGAAGAATCGATGGGTGTTTAGAGTGAAGCAGACGGATGATGCTACTCGTCCTCGATACAAAGCGAGGCTGGTAGTTAAAGGCTACGGTCAGCGGAAAGGCGTGGATTATGATGAGATCTTTTCGCCTGTCGTCAAGCATTCATCTATTCGGGTGGTGCTAGCATTAACAGCCAGTCTCGACTTGGAGGTCGAGCAGATGGACGTGAAGACGACATTCCTCCACGGTGATCTTGAGGAGAAGTTGTACATGGAGCAGCCAGAGGGATTCTGTGAGAAGGGTAAGTCACATTTGGTCTGTCGGTTGAGGAAGAGCTTGTATGGTCTGAAGCAGGCTCCGAGGCAGTGGTACAGAAAGTTTGAATCGTTTATGGGGGAGCATGGTTATGCACGGATGACGTCGGACCATTGTACATTTGTGAGATACTTTGTCGAGGATGATTTCATCATTTTATTGCTCTATGTTGATGATATGCTATTAGTGGGTCGGAATGCCACTAGGATAGCGGAGTTGAAGAGCAGCTGGGCGCAGCCTTCTCTATGAAGGATTTGGACGCAGCGAAGACTATTCTTAGGATGGAGATCAGCCGAGAGAGAGTCTAAGCTGCTACACTTGTCCCAAAAGAAGTACATTTACCGGGTACTTCAGCGTTTCGGTATGGACGGGTCGAAGAAAGTGAGTTGTCCCCTTACGGCTCACTTTAAGCTAACTGAGGAGCAGTATCCATCTATCGAGGACGAAAAAGAAGATATGGAGCGGGTTCCATATGCCTCAGCTGTAGTACCCCGCTCCTGTTGGGGCGAAGCACTATGTAATAGGCTCGTGCCAAGTCAGACATGGTCGGGAACATAGATGGCTAGTCTGACTCGGCGACGAATTTGGTATACAAAAACCATGGCATCAATAAAATCGATTTAGACGAGTGATATGAGTACCATTCCAACTAATGGATCGACTACTGTTGGAATAAGTCCTAGATGTGGTAGGCGACGTCTTGGCGAAGGAACTCTAAAGGGAGCGACGCAACCGTCTGCCGTTGGTTTTATTGGTTTTCTTGGCTTTCTGAACGAATTGTTGCATGGATTTGATAGTGTGCTTTCGCGTCGATTTCTGAATGCATCTTTGGGAATTTCGAAGGAAGGATTGAAGGAAGGGTTCTAATTCGATGCTCGTGCCATTACAGGAGTTCGTGTAACTGACGCTTGATCGTCGCGAAGCGTTCTCCTATTCTCGGCGCAATCTCCTTAGGTGGGTAGTTCTTCGGCCCCTTCTTTTCTACTCCTTCCCGCCAACTAAATTCTTAAAGTTCAACGTTCAAATCGATGATGCTAACGAGATGTATGCTTGCCACTAAGATCAAGAGCTCGGGATAATATATCAACCTAGAGAAGTTAACTCTGAATCGATAGGTTCACACTAAGTAGAAAAAATATAAAGTTCTAAGAAAGAGATAGAATATATTTCATGCCATGCAAAACACAACAATGAAAACCTTGGTTGCGGTACATCATGCCTCGGAGAATTTGGTGCCTATGGGATGCTAAATCAGAACATACGATTTCGGGGAAAAGGACCCTTGCACGAGTAGGAATGATTATGTGACTTGATAATGGTTAAGCATGCAATTTACTTCATACATATTAAACTATTCATACATTCGCATGGTCAAGGACGACTTGTGCACAAGGTGAGCTTTCCTCGAGACGGTACCCGGGGCCCTGGGACCGAATCGGCCAAGGAGAAAATTATGGAAATCGTTCTTCGGCGCGAGGCATTGCGAGACCTCCAGTTAGGCTCACTACCTGGACTGGAGGGCACGTCGCAAGGCTACGTAATCGTCCTTCATGGTGTCGATATCACCAATGACCGCATATAGGATAGATTATATGCTCACCTATTGTCTTGTGCAGGTGGTAAGTATCATATATATTTTGTGCAGGAAAGGAGCACGACCGTGGTAAGAATACCTTTAAATTGGTTATATGTTATCGTTTAAAATGTGCCTTCGATATGAACTACAATTCATATAGTTCTAAATAGAAAGATCACTTCGTATGCTAGAATCCTTAATAAGCAGTGTCAGTTTAGACGAGTGGGTTCGTCCCATCTACTAGCAAGTGTGCTAACCCCCAACTTTCCAGGTAACGAGCGCGCTGCGGGAGCTCGAGACTAGACCTGAAGCTGAAGAACGGGAGACGGCACGAAGCTCGCCTATTTTAAAATATTTTGAAGCCCAACTTAGATCGAAGGCTTTGTTCAAATGTATAAAAGGGCGTGAATGTATGGAACGACAAGGATTATTTCAGGGCAAGCTTGTCGAGATTTTTTCTTTTGTGTTTCAAGTTGTAGCCGCAACGACATATGTAATGTAAAAAATGACCTTGCACATACTTTGCAAGTTTATGAATGAAAAGCTAAATTTTTTCTATGCTATGTCTTCAACTCTTTGCACTGTTTAATTTCAACGCGTCGAGTCAAAAAGAATTTCCAATTTTACATCCTTGCCTTGTGCAAGTCAACTAAAGACTTGCACGGCATCACGTCCCGACCCGTGGGAATCGATTTATATCGAGTCAAGGCGATGGTGACCGATTCTGTGAGTCAGGGCGTGACAAGTTGGTATCAGAGCACGGTTCACACCTCGGACCTTTCAAAATACTTTCTTTTAGATGATGCCGTTGCGATTTTTCAAAAACTATGCTTTTCGACATATGCGACCTGAAATAATCGTTCCATACATATAAGCCTGTAGATATTTTGAGAATACTAACGGGTTTGCTCAATTTTGTAGGAATGTCGGAAAGACTGGGTGTCCCTGCTGTCAACGCCACATTAATTAGCATGGATAGCACCGAAGGCGCAACGCCTAGCGAATCTGCCATGGAGCGACTACTATGCCTCATGGAACTCCAACAACGCCAGTCAGAGATGCAGCAACGACAGCTGCAAGAACAGATCCAGGCCCAAGTCAGCGCCCAACAAAAGCAAATGGAGGCCCTGACCCGGATCGTGAGCACCATAGCGACTCAACAGAACTCGACGACCGTCATGTCTGAAGAAGAAGTGCAACCCATAAAGACAAAAACATATGTCTTCCTCCTCCCTACTCAAGATGACCAAGTTCAAGAAGATGAACCCGCCTGAATTCAATAGTCGAGCAGAGCCTGACGAAATCATGGGGTGGCTGGTGAAGATTGAGGGCCTGTTCAATCTCCTCACAAGGGGTCCAAGAGAGTCGGGTGCGCAGCGTTGCAGCTCAACTTGAGGGCCTACGACTGGTGGGAGGCAAAGAAACAGGAACTCCAAGAGTCCAACCCCAACGCCAAGATCTCGTGGGAGGCGTTCAAACTGGCCTTCCTCGAGCAATACATCCCTCGTGCCCTTCGTCGACAGAAGGAAGAGGAATTTATGTCCTTGAAGCAAGAAAACTTGTCCGTTGAAGACTACGATGCGAAGTTTGCCGGGGCCTTTCTGTCGAACACGGAGGCATGGTGCGAGCACTTCCAGTAAGGCCTGAATGATGATTTGCATCGGAACGTCATGAACCAGAGATGCCAAACGTACAGGGAATCATATAACGCCGCCCTTGATACTGAGCAGATCTTCGGTCGAGCGTCGCAGAAGGACGGATCAAGCATCCGCAACAACTTCAACAAGCGTCCTCACGACACGGGAGGATCTGGTGCACCAAAGCGCCAGAACACGTCCGAGTATCGGGGGCCTCACCCAGGCGTACGGTGCCATCGTTGTGGCAAGATGGGACATCTGGAGGTCGATTGCCGAGGGGCATGCTTCAAGTGTGGCCAGCTAGGTCACAAGACAGTAGATTGTCACATGGGGAGGGCGAACCAACATCTACCAAGGGACGTCCAGAACCAGAACAGGGCACCTCCCGTCCATGGCGCAAACGCGGTGCCCGTAAACCCACAAAATTGCAAGGGGCACAAGGCCGAGTCTACGCACTGACTTGGGACAAAGTTTTTGCGTCCAAAACTGTCTTGACAGGTATACTACTCTATAAAAATATGCCTGCTAGAGTATTGTTCGATTCGAGTGCTACGCATAGTTTCATATCTGCCGACTTTGTAAAAGAGAATGAACTACCTATGCAACTTTTAGATATGAATCTTAGCGTTAGCACTCTATCGGGAGTATATATGCCTGCCACTCAAATTTGTAGGGATGGTTACATCTGCATCGGAGGAAGAAATCTATCCTTGGAAGTTATCGTCCTCGACATCAAGGAGTACGATATAATCCTCGGCATGGATTGGTTGGGTGCATGCCACACAACAATCGAGTACGCGGAGAAGAGAGTTGTGTTCTGCCTTCCGGGCGAAACCGAGTTCTCCTATTCGTACGGAGCAGCGTTAGAGGCAACAATGATGATATCGGCAATTTCGGTAAGGCGTATGTTGCATTCTGGGTGCAGCGGGTACCTGACATCAGTTCGAGACACGAGAATAGAGATTGCAAGCACGACCCAGACTGAAGTCGTGGCAGAATTTTCTGATATATTCCCAGACGTGTTGCCAGGGATGCCGCCGGACCGAGAGATAGAATTCAGTATTGACACCTTCCCGGACACCCGACCGATATCCAAAGCACCTTATCGAATGGTGCCGGCAGAGCTGAAGGAAATGAAAGCACAACATCAAGAGTTGCTAGATCGTAGATATATTCGTCCTAGCATCTCCCCGTGGGGTGCTCCAGTGTTGTTTGAAAGGAAGAAGGATGGGTCGATGCGGCTGTGTATCGACTATCGAGAACTTAACAAAGCCACGGTACGGAATAAGTACCCGTTGTCGAGGATAGACTATTTTTTTGACCAATTGCAAGGGGAGACGGTATTTTCCAAGATTGATCTTCGTTCAGGCTACCATCAGTTAAATATCAAGTCCGAGGACGTGCCGAAGTCCGCCTTCCGAACTCGATATGGTCACTACGAATTTCTAGTCATGTCCTTCGGCTTGACCAATGCTCCTGTCGCATTCATGGATCTAATGAACCGGTGTTCCGACCGTTCATAAACAAATTTGTCGTCGTATTCATCGATGACATTCTCATATATTCGAAGAGCAAGGACGAGCACGTGGAACACTTAAAGACGGTGCTACAGACTCTGCGTGAACACCAACTTTATGCCAAGCTAAGCAAGTGCGAGTTCTGGATGAGCAGCGTGACGTTCCTTGGGTACGTTGTCTCAGCTGAAGGCGTCACGGTGGACCCAAAGAAGATTGAAGCAATAGTCGAATGGAAGCGGCCTACCTCAGCAGGCGACATCCGAAGTTTTCTCGGCTTGGCAGGCTACTACCGTAGATTCGTGAAAGATTTTGCCAAAATTGCGTCGCCTCTGACTCGCCTCACCCAGAAGGGAGTCGCATTCGAGTGGAACGACGCCTGCGAATCGAGCTTCCAAGAGTTGAAGAAACGGATCATCTCAGCGCCGATCCTTACACTTCCGGACGGGCCAGAAGGGTTTCAAATATTTAGCGATACATCGCGGACGGGTTTGGGATGCGTGCTTATGCAAAGGGATAAGGTGATTTCGTTTGCTTCGAGACAATTGAAGCAACACGAGAAGAATTATCCTACGCATGATCTGGAGTTAGTGGCCATTGTGTTCGCGTTGAAGCTATGGCGGCACTATCTTTATGGTGTAGCTTGCAGCATCTATACGGACCATAAGAGCCTCAAGTACATCTTCACACAACGGGACCTAAACTTACGGCAGCGGCGTTGGCTCGAACTTATTAAAGACTACGATCTGACTATCGAGTACATGCCGGGTAAGGGAAACGTCGTAGCGGACGCTCTGAGTAGAATGTTCGCCGGGTGCTTGTCTATCAACCATAACATACAGCGAGACTTGGCAGAGATGGGTATTGAATCCGAATCCGTTACCGTGGAGCACGATTGGCTCAATTGCACCTTGAGTCGAGCTTGCACAACAAGATAAGAACCGCACAGAAGGACGACCCATTCCTGAAGAAGATGCGCGAGCTGATTTCGACGGAAAAGGCGATCGACTTTGTGGTGGACGAGGGCGGAATGACGCGGATGAAGGGGAGGATATGCGTGCCGGACCATGCCGAACATAGAAAGGAGATTCTGATGGAGGCCCATTATGCGAAGTACTCGTTGCACCCTGGGAGTACCAAAATGTATAAGGACCTGTGCACGACCTTTTGGTGGCACGGCATAAAGAAAGACGTGGCAACGTTTGTGTCACAGTGCATGGCCTGTCAATGGGTAAAGGCCGAGCATCAAAGACCAAGCGGGGAGCTACAGAACCTCGATATTCCAGTATGGAAGTGGAACGACATCTCTATGGATTTCATCATGGGCCTTCCGAAGACGTCGTAGGGTAATGATGCGATTTGGGTCATTGTCGATCGTTTGACCAAATCCGCTCATTTCATCGCTATTAAAGCATCATAGAGCGTCGATCGGTTAGCTCAGATTTATCTCGACGAGATCGTCAGACTGCACGGGGTACCTGCCACAATTATTTCGGACAGAGACGGGCGATTCTTATCACGTTTCTGGACGAGTCTACAGGCGGCGCTGGGCACTAAGTTGAACATTAGCTCCGCGTACCACCTGCAAATCGATGGCCAGACAGAAAGAGTGAATTAGATCCTGGAGGATATGCTACGTATGTGCGCGATAGATTTGAAGACTAGTTGGAACACGCACTTACCGCTCGCGGAATTTGTATACAACAACAGTTATCAATCGAGCATCCAAATGGCTCCCTACGAGGCGCTTTACGGGAGGAAGTGCCGATCTCAGATTTGTTGGGACGAAGTCGGGGAGCGACAGGTGCTCGGGCCAGAACTAGTCGAAGAAGCCGTCGAGAAGGTCCGCATGATTCGAGATAGGCTCTGTATTGCTCAGAGTCGACAAAAGAGTTATGCAGATACTCGTTGACGACCGTTAGAGTTCTTGGTTGGAGACCATGTGTTTCTGAAGGTGACGCCGATGCGGGGCGTCATGCGATTCGGAGTAAAAGGCAAGCTGAGTCCGAGATTCGTAGGGCCCTTCGAGATCCTCGAAAGAGTGGCGACCGTTGCTTACCGGATCGCGTTACCTCCTGCCCTGTCCGAAGTACACGACATATTCCATATCTCCCAACTTCGAAAGTACGTGCATGACCCAAGTCATATGGTTAGTTTCGATCAGTTGGAGCTACGCGCCGATCTATCATACTCGGAGGAGCCCGTGCAAATTTTGGACCGTAGAAAAAAGATCCTGCGGAGCTGATCGATGTCCTTAGTTCGCATACTCTGGCGCAACCATTCCGTTGAGGAGTCGACGTGGGAACTAGAGGCGGAGATGAAGGAGAAGTACCCTTCACTTTTTGCCGACGAAGGTCAGACCCTTGTTCTTAAGTTTTGGGACGAAACTTTTTCTTAGTGGTATATTATGTAGTGCCCCGCTCCCTTTGGGGCGAAGCACTATGTAATAGGCTCGTGCCAAGTCAGATATGGTCGGGAACATAGATGGCTAGTCTGACTCGACGACGGGTTTGGTATACAAAAACCATGGCATCAATAAAATCGATTTGGACGAGTGATATGAGTACCGTTCCAACTAATGGATCGACTACTGTTGGAATAAGTCCAAGATGCGGTAGCGGCGTCTTGGCGAAGGAACTTAAAAGGGAGCGACGCAACCCGTCTGCCGTTGGTTTTTATTGGTTTTCTTGGCTTTCTGAACGAATTATTGCGTGGATTTGATAGTGTGCTTTCGCGTCGATTTCTGAATACGTCTTTGGGAATTTCGAAGGAAGGATTGAAGGAAGGGTTCTAATTCGATGTTCGTGCCATTGCAGGAGTTCGTGTAACTGACGCTTGATCGTCGTGAAGCATTCTCCTACTCTCGGCAATCTCCTTAGGTGGGTGGTTCTTCGGCCCCTTCTTTTCTACTCCTTCCCGCCAACTAAATTCTTAAAGTTCAACGTTCAAATCGATGATGCTAACAGAATGTATGCTTACCACTAAGATCAAGAGCTCGGGATAATATATCAACCTAGAGAAGTTAACTCTGAATCGATAGGTTCACACTAAGTAGAGAAAAGATAAAGTTCTAAGAAAGAGATAGAATATATTTCATGCCATGCAAAACACAACAATGAAAACCTTGGTTGCGGTACATCTTGCCTCGGAGAATTTGGTGCCTACGGGATGCTAAATCAGAACGTACGATTTCGGGAAAAAGGACCCTTGCACGAGTAGGAATTATTATGTGATTTGATAATGGTTACGCTATGCAATTTACTTCATGCATATTAAACTATTCATACATTCGCATGGTCAAGGATGACTTGTGCACAAGGTGAGCTTTCCTCGAGACGGTACCCGGGGCCCTGGGACCGAATCGGCCTAGGAGGAAATTATGGAAATCGTGCTTCGGCGCGAGGCATTGCGAGACCTTCAGTTAGGCTCGCTACCTGGACTGGAGGGCGCATCGCAAGGCTACGTAATCGTCCTTCATGGTGTCGATATCACCAATGACCGCATATAGGATAGATTGCATGCTCACCTATTGTCTTGTGCAGGTAGTAAGTATCATATATATTTTGTGCAGGAAAGGAGCACGGCTGTGGTAAGAATGCCTTTAAATTGGTTATGTGTTATCGTTTAAAATGTGCCTTCGATATGAACTGTAATTCATATAGTTCTAAATAGAAAGATCACTTCGTATGCTAGAATCCTTAATAAGCAGTATCGTTTAGACGAGTGGGTTCATCCCATCCACTAGCAAGTGTGCTAACCCCCAACTCCCCATGTAACGAGCGCGCTACAGGAGCTCGAGACTAGACCTGAAGCTGAAGAACGGGAGACGGCACGAAGCTCTCCTATTTTGAAGTATTTTGAAGCCCAACTCAGATCGAAGGCTTTGTTCAAATGTATAAAAGGGCGTGAATGTATGGAACGACAAGAATTATTTCAGGGCAAGCTTGTCGAGAGTTTTTCTTTTGTGTTTCAAGTTGTACCCGCAACGCATATGTAATGTAAAAATGACCTTGCACATACTTTGCAAGTTTATGAATGAAAAGCTAAATTTCTTCCTATGTTATGTCTTCAACTCTCTGCACTGTTTAATTTTAACGCGTCGAGTCAAAAAGGAATTTCCAATTTTACATCCTTGTCTTGTGCAAGTCAACTAAAGACTTGCACGGCATCACGTCCCGACCCGTAGAAATCGATATATATCGAGTCAAGGCGATGGTGACCGATTCAGCGAGTCGGGACGTGACATCAGCTGTGGGAAGCCTTATGTATGCCATGTTGTGTACGAGGCCAGATATTGCTCATGCAGTTGGTACGGTTAGTAGGTATCTTTCAAATCCTGGAAGGATACATTGGAGTGCGGTCAAGTGGATTCTACGATATCTTCAGGACACTGCTGGTTGGAGACTTTCCTTTGGTGGTGACGAGCCGAAGCTAGTTGGGTATACCGACGCTGATATGGCTGAAGATGTAGACACGAGGCGATCGACTTTGGGCTACGTGATGATGTTTGTGGGAGGAACGGTGTCGTGGAAGTCGCGGTTGCAGAAGTGTGTTACCTTATCGACGACAGAGGCAGAGTACATTGCGGCGACGGAGGCTTGCAAGGAGTTGCTGTGGATGAAGAAGCTGCTACAGGAAATGGGACTAAAGCAATAGCAGTATACTTTGCTTTGCGACAGTTAGAGTGCTATTCACCTTGTGAAGAATCAGACGTTTCATAGCCGGTCCAAACACATCGAGACTCGGTATCATTGGATACGGGATGTGGTTGAGAAGAAGGACGCGGAGCTTAAGAAGGTTCATACAGATAACAACGGAGCAGATATGTTCACGAAGATTCTACCAAGGGGAAAGTTTGAGTACTGCAGGCAGATCGTCGGGATGACGATATCCTCCCCATAGTTGTGAAGGGGGAGATTTGTTGGAGTGGGTGGGGTTCCCAACCTATGTGGAGAAGATCCCGGAGTGCGACGAGCGCCGTTCGATGTCGAAGAAGCTCGGAAAGTAGGCAACGAGGAGTTGCTGCTGCTGCTGCTAACAAGAAGGGGGGTTCTGGACTGGAGCCACCGAGTTCTGGCCGAACTCGGTCTGGCTGTTCCAGAATGTTGCTGGTTGGTTCTGGTTGTTCGACACAGAGTTCTGGCCGAACTCTGTGTCGTCGGAGCTGAGCGAAAATCTGGGGTGAATTTTCACCATTGGATCTAATCAAACGGTCCAGGTTTGTTGCGGGATTATGGAGTTAAGTTGGGATTTCCAAACCCTAATCATAGGCAACACAATTGTAGACAACACAAAAAATAGAGAGGAAGGAGGCAAGTGTGCCATTGTAACTTTGGGGAGAGAAGACGGAAGATTGAAGGTCTTTTTCGAAGGAGAATTGGATTCGGGTAATCTCTACTCGTCGTTCTTGTTCTTCGTAGCCTTGTAATCATTGTTCTTGCTTTCAAGTGTTGTGGGGATCCGATTTGGATCGGGAGAAGTTTGTAGAGGGTGTAATTCTTCTATTTCATTAGTGGAGGCTTCTCAGGGTTGGACTTCGATCGTCCCGTGGTTTTTCTCGCAAGGATTTTCCACGTCAAAAATTCTCTGTGTCTGCGTGGTTGTTTTTGGTGTTTTGGTTTGTGCGTTGTTTGCTCGGTTCTCTCGCAGGTACTCTCTAGTTTGGGTAAAGGTTTTCCGCGTTTCTTTCCCAACAAGACCCACAATCCATATCTCTGGCATAGTTTACAGACAGCGGTACGCCTAGATACTTCACTGGCAATTCTCTCTTCTCCACGCCCAATATCGCTGCACGCCCAATAGACGTAGCTCAGTTGAGATAAGTTTCTGATCCTCAAATGTCAGTTGTTCTTGAGGATATTATGGGCACTCGAAGTTGGTCTGGACGAGGTAAGGGTTTGATGAGCTCGGCATTGTGGCTTGGGTTTGAATAGCACTGAGTTGTGACGATGTGCTCAAATGCATGCTTACCCAGGAGGGGAACGTCGGCGGAAGAAGTTGTCGAGTTAATGATAATGGAGGTGATGAAGAGGGAGGCACCTTTGAGAAGGAGGGGAGAGAAAGTTGAATGGAACTCCGACCAATTGGTTAATTTAATAGATAAAGAATAAAGAGAGGTTAGAGTCATTTCTTCGTTACAACGATTGTACAACATACTGAAAATCGAAAAAATACAACTCCTTGTTCTTTTGCAACCAGGTTACAAACTAACCTTGAAACAAAATATTACAACAAGAAGTTGCTAGAATATAAAGTTATTAAAATTTTGCAACATGGTCCACAACCAGAAAGACCAGAATAAGGAACACAAGAATAAATCGTCAATGGGGTAATGAAGATCACTGTTGCTCAAAACAAGATTAGTCATTTTTCGTCGATATGCTCCCAAGAACCAAAAAGTTAAAAAAAAATACTTTTGGAATGTTCCTTGTCACCCTCGTTGTGGATTTGAAACTTGACGAACGATATGAACGGACGATACTTCATGGATCTCTGAATAAATCATCAATGGGGTAATAAAAATTACTGTTGGTCAAAGCAAGATTCGTCACTTTTCGTCGATATGCTCCCAAGAACCAAAAAGTTAAAAAAAAAGGACTTTTGGAATGTTCCTTGTCACCCTCCTTGTGGATTTTGAAACTTGACGAACGAATGAACGGACGATAGTTCATGGATCTCTGAATAAATCATCAATGGGGTAATAAAAATTACTGTTGGTCAAAGCAAGATTCGTCACTTTTCGTCGATATGCTCCCAAGAACCAAAAAGTTTTTTAAAAAGGACTTTTGGAATGTTTGTTCTCACCCTCGTTGTAGATTTGAAACTTGACGAATGAATGATACGGACGATACTTCATGGATCTCTGGGTGCTACCAAGTCTCCTCTCTTAGCAAAATATACTTCTTCTAACTCTTTCTATAAAGGAAGAGAAGATAATGTATATAAAGAAGGCACGAGCCAAACCCTAATAGCCTGGAGAGAATCCCTATGTATAATGAGTGGTTTATATTCAAACCAATATCCCTAAATCCTTAAGGATAAAGGGCGGTTACAACAGAAGATCCAACCAAACAGCCGCTACGCACAATTTTTTCGCAAGCCAGATTTTGCTCCAACATCTGATTAAAATAACAATTTTCCATAAACTACTTCAGCGCAAAAATCGTTCCCTATGCGTCCTGCTGCGCTCGCACGACACCTATGAAGAAACTCACGTTGTGCCCACGTTGTGTCCATGTTGCGCCCACACGACACTCGCACGTTGCACCATCAAAATGTCACTTTTGTGCCCTTCGTTAGAGTCCGAGTTCGAGTCGCTAGGCCCCCTCGGGGCCTAGATTCTAGGGGAAACCCCAAAGAAATGAATGACAAAAAACATAAATGTTTCTTGGAGGTCTTGATCCTTGTCCTATAGGAAAATACCCTACCATACCAACTACATAGGCTACCAGTACTCTCCATGGGCACAAGTCAATAAAAGAAAAAAAAATCTTATATTGAAATACACACTTGGAATTGTCACATGTATGTTGGACTATCTTCTAGATACTAATCTTAATAAACCCCAACGATGAGGTATTTAGTTTATACAGGTTTTACTATAGGTTGGGGTTCCTAAGGATGGGATGTAGTTTGCAGGAGCGGCCCCGGCCCACGGCAGGCCAGGCGACGGCCCAGGGCCCCCTGACGAGAGGGGGCATCAACATTGAACTATCTAAAATAGAACTAGTTTGTATAATGTGCCTTTTTTAACCAAAATTTTGTGGTGTAGTGGTTATAATGTTAGACTTATATTTAAGAGGTCTTTGATTCAAATCTTGACTACAACAATTTTTTTAACGGGCCTATTTTGAAAGTTTTGCTTCGGACCCCCATTAGCTCAGGACCGGCCCTGGTAGTTTGTTTAGATAAGATTATGTCCCATTGTACCTTTGAAATCCTCCGATTCAGTCTGGATGATCATATGAAGAAGCTTATGAAACTAGCATAATGGCTATGCTAGGATTTCACATCATTAAGCACGAGTGGTACTCCATTCTTCTTGCATGAAAAGAGCATCTAGACTCACTTTTATGGACATAGCTTTTATATCCAAGAAGAGGGCACCTTAGAGCATCTCCAACCCTATTATAGTTTGGAAAAAAATTGTTGCCACATAAGAATGATAATTTTTTATTTAAAAAGTTCTACTCCAATACAAATATCAAATGAATTATGTAGGTGACATGCCATGACATGGCAAAGACATTGTAAAATTTGTTGTCTAAGTTATAGACAATGCACTTGACAACGACTTTACCACCACATCATCAATTATAAATAAAAATATTAAAAAAAAAAGTAAGAAAATGAGTTGTTGTCTTGGAAGTTGAAAAAAAATATTATTTATTGACTTTTCAATATTTTTTATTAGAGAAAACTTTTCTACCTCATTGTCTTTTTTGATATAATATTGCCACATTGTCTTGTATCTTATGCCACATAAACATAACAAAATAATAGGGTTAGAGATGCTCTTAGTCTAGAGTGTTCCATAACTTGATGGTTTTTTGCCTCGAAAATCGACAAAGCATATATCCTTGGTATGTCCATTGAGGTTAATTAGCTCTGAAAAAAAGTTGTCTAGCGATGCTAGCTCCCACCGGATCTGTACCGCTATCCGGCAAAATTTTATCCCGTTATGCAGCTCCATCGTTTAAGCTGAGTGGCTTTAGTCATTTTGAATTCCAAGAGAATTTGAAACAATTCAACATCCTACGACGAGTCTATAGCAAGGAGTCTTTTTTTTTTTTCCTGAGATGCTATAGCAATGAGTCTTTAAAAGAACATTTTGCTCTTCTTAGGATCTGCTTGGCAATGGTAGGAATTACGGTTATGAAATATTTTTAGAGTACCAATTATGAGGATCCGATTTTGGGTGGTTATAAGTAGCAGTTTTTAAACCAGTCCAATTCATGCTTGGTAATTCATTAACTAGCGGTTCTGAAAATTTTTTACACGAATAAAATTACATATACGTCCACATATAAACAAAAGGGTCTCGGACGCAAGAACTGTCACCAAGTAAATAATATAAACACATGAAATGATAGAAACGCCTAGTTGAAAGTAGGATTTAAAAAGAAATTACCGGAAAAAGTAGCCATAATTTGGAAGAAGTAAGTAGAAGAGAAACACAGATGAGAAAGAAAAAATAGCGTAGAGATTAGTAGTTATAATTATATATTGTTGGTGAGGATTTAAATAGAACAAAATAATAAAATCTCTCAAAATCCACCGATTTGTGGTATTTATAAATCCACCCAAAATTATATTACATCGGCTTTGGGATTTTTTTGAGCCGACCAAAACCCGTCGTTAAAAAAATTAACAAGCAGAGATTTTCATAATTGGTCGGTTCAAAAACGCTCTAAAACCATTAAAAACACTGTTACCAAGCATACCCTTAGAGAGTTTTCGTTTGTGCTCTTCTTAGAGAGTTTTCCCTCTACTTTCAAATTCTTTATAGAATTATCTTCTCTCTTCCATCTTCAAGCCCGGAGCTATTCCCATGGCTCCCAAAGCTTCTTAAAAGGGAAAGAGTGTTGCAACCTGTCCAAACATCTCTCACATTTACAGAACTATAACTGTCATATAGGATATGACAAGAAGTAAGAAAAAGAAGAACTGAAAGCATACAGATGAAAACTAAGCATTCTGGACTATCATAAGGAAGAATACAATAATGAACTTTGATCCCAATCACAAACCTCTGCAGACTAGGGTGAGAGTCACAAAAAAAAAACTTTGATATAGAAAGTTTTGATATCCCTATGTATGACAAATGGGCTCCTCCCTCTCCGTAAAACGTGTACACATAAATATATACATAAAGTTTGAAAGGAGCCCACCTGTTATACATAGGGTTTTTTCTAAGGGCACCACCCTTTTTGCTAGGGGCTAGCCCAAAATAGTTCAAGTTTATTACAAGTTTGCCATCAAAAAATTTGCTAGGGGCTAGCCCAAGCACACTATAAATACCAATTTTCATTTTTCTCTCCTTCTTCTCTTTTCTTTTCTCCCTCAATTTTTCTCTCTCCTCTCTTCTCTTAGGTCAAAGAATTAAAACCCTAATTCTTTTCTTTTCTCCCTACATTTTTGGCAAATTGTTCTCTCCCTTAACTCTAGGTCATTGACTCTCAAAATTTTTGGTAAGTCATCGAACTATATGTTTCATGTTTTAAACAAGAATTTCACATATTAAAGTTGAATTATGTGTTAAATATAGAAAAATATTGAACATGGATCAACCGAGATCATCAAACGTTCCCGCCACGTCCGAAGAACACGTTCCCGCAACGTCCGAAGACAACTTTGATGCATCAGAAGCTCTCTTGGTAACTACATTTGAACTTGTAATCGGACTTAAAATCGTGCTGTGACACAGGACTGCCAACACTATGGCAGTCCAGATCATAGACTAGAACTGCCATAGTGGAGGCAGTCCTTCACAGAAGAAGGACTGCCAGGACCCTGGCAGTCCTACAAATATGTAGGACTGCCAGGGTCCTGGCAGTCCTTCTTCTGTGAAGGACTGCCACTCTGGCAGTCCTAGTCTATGATACTAGAATGCAGAATTTTATTGCAGTCCTTCACAGAAGACGGTCTTGCGATTAACACAATTTGCTATTTATGGACAACAATCTTATGCACGGGCTAATCTATGAAACCTTTGCTTTAGGATTTTGGTCTAATGTACTAACCTTAAGTTTTATTGTAGGACTTGAGATCTTCCGATTTTGCGGTACCGGATCCAATTGCAGTCAATGTAGCCCATTTATTTTGGACCGATCTATGTTTTGAATCAAGCGAGGGTGCGATATATTGGTGTCGAGAAGTCGGACGGGAAAATAATATTGTTCTAGTGATATCTAGATCAGCCCGAAATTGACCGGGACGACAAACTGTGGTGGTGGGCTGTGAAAGAGGTGGTGTGTTCAGAACGCACAAAAAAATACAGTTATCCAAAGTAAAGTTCCAAAAAGAAATATTGGAACGAGGAAATGTGGTTGTCCATTCATGATACATATCAGAAATGAAGAAGAAGGGAAATGGACAGTAGAAGTGAAGAATGGAATCCACAACCATGAGATTACCGAGATACTATTGGGTCATTCGTATGTCGGACGGTTGAACAATACGGAGAAGAAGATAGTCGAAGACTTGTCCACCTCCGGAGTTGCACCGAGACAAATATATTCCATCATACGACATGAAGATGAGAAGAACATGTCTACAATAAAGTCAATATACAATGCCCTAGCTTCTTCAAACGCTGTCCGGACGAAATCAAGAATGGCGATGCAAGAAGTGCTCAAGTTGCTTGCCGATAATCATTATGTTGAGTTCCATAGAAGACATCCCCAGAGTAATAAAGTATTATCAATCTTTTGGGCTCATCCTGATTGCACAAATTTGGCCAGGTCTTTTGCCGACGTGTTAGTCCTTGATTGCACGTACAAGACAAATAAGTTCAAGATGCCTCTCTTTCATGTTGTCGGGTTCACCTCTACTTGGAAAACATTTCTAGTGACATTTTGCTTCATGAAGAGTGAGAAACTTGAAGACTACACATGGGCGTTGGAGAAACTGAAAACACTTTACACTGGTCATACAGAGCCGTCAGTATTTGTTACCGACAGAGAGTATGCCCTCATTAATGCTATTCGTATTGTTTTTCCTCAAGCGGATACATTGCTATGCACTTGGCATGTCAATCGTAGTATTCAAACCAATGTAAGTTGAAGTTTCGGAAGGAGGATGGTAAAATCGACATGCAGATTTTTGACGAATTCTACAATTATTGGAATTTAGTATGGCGAGCATCTACGATTGCCAGTTACGATGCCGCATGGTACTTGTTCAAGCAAAAGTGGGAGGCGAGGGAGCCGGCATGCATTTCTTATATCAAAGATACATGGCTTGAACCGCACAAAGAACAATTCATCTTAGCATGGTCGAATGTGGTGAAGCATTACGGCACGACAACTACCAACCGTGTCGAAGGAGCACACTCTTTATTGAAGAGGCACCTAAAATCATCTCTCGGCAACTTCGTCTCTGTTTGGCAAGCTATACATTTATCAGTAGACCGGACGGTGAATGAAATTAAGGCATTATTTGAGATGAGTTTGAATATAGTCAAGCATGAGCATAGAAAGGAAGTACTCTTAGATGCTTTAATGCGCGTGGTATCTCACAAGGCGTTGACCTTAATAGCTGATGAGATTGAAAGATCAAAGTTTGTCGGACTTGATCCCGAGGTTTGCGGGTGTGTATATCGACATACACTGGGCCTTCCTTGTGCACATCAGATTAATGAATATCGTCGTGAATCCATTCCGATTCCAGTAGAAGCAGTCGATCAACGTTGGAGGCAGTTGCCTATGATGGCTGTGGTGAAGGCGGACGATGATTTCTTCTCTTTGCCACAACTGAAACTTCTCCACGCAAGGTGGTTAGCCTCGGTAGCAGCGGAGCGGCAGTCTATTGAGCTTTAAATCCAAAAATTGCATGTCCGGTCACTACTACAATGCATGAGCCGACCGTTGTTTCCAATCCTAAAGGCAGGCCTCAAACAAGATTGACTAGTTCACAGAAGAGAAGGCTGGAATCAACTAGGAGAGATCCATCGCACTTTGAACATGTTGAACGAAGCTTACAGCAACCTTCGCCTGCACAGAAGGGCAAGCTTGTCGTTCGCCGAAAAATGGAGAAAATGGATCTCCCAAGAAAAGATACAGTTGCAAGCCAAACAACGAGTTTGTATATTGACAAATTTCAACCTGCGCTTCGAAGTTAATTTGGTCTATTGTTGATGTCCCCGGTGATGGCCATTGCGGATTTTATGCCCTTGCAATGCATCTTGGTTATGATGACAAAGACGGATGGAGACGGGTGAGGCAGGAGCTGTACGAGGAGTTAGAGACTCGTCTTCCATTCTACTCCCGCATCCTAAGCGAAGAAACAGTTGTAAGTTTGTTGTTAAGTATCCCTTGCACCGACAGTGTTACCGGGACAGACCACTACATGTCAGTCCCGTCTGCCGACTATTATTTGCTAATAGGTACATGATACCTGTTGTACTTATCTCGCCGGATATTAACAATACTTTTTTTCGATGTGCGCTCCTCCGACGGACCATGGAGTGTCTAACCTATGTACTATAGGTCTGATCGGGGATCACTTCGTTGTACTAAAGATGATCGCTCATTCTCCGATTCCTCCACCTTCAACAGTTTGGTACAAAAGAGCACCTGTCGAAGCCATCGCTTGGACCACACCTTTCGTTGAGCAGATCAACCATTGTAAGAGGTTGTTGAAGATTGAGGAGCCAAGAGACTTACCTGCTGACCACTACGACGTCGAAATCGACTAAGTATAGATATATTTACAGTCTAACATTTTGTATATGGAGGACCACTTTTGTATACAGTAAAATATGAAGTCCAGTAATATATAAAGTAAATTTTGAGTTATATGTGTTTGATTTTGTCTACCTGTGTTATATGTGCCTACCTGTGTACTATATGTGTCTGTCTGTGTTATATGTGTTTACCTGTGTCTACCTGTGTTATATGTGCCTACCCAACCGTGTTATATGTACCTACTTGTGTCTTATCTGTGTTATGTGAGAGTCCACTGTCACATCGTTTCAGTTTGAGAAACTGTTACAGAGTATCAGTATCAGGACTGCCATACCCTTGGCAGTCCTACACTGAAGTAGGGCTGCCAGGATGCTGGCAGTCCTACCCAAAACTTGTTGTTACAGCAAGTTTTTGGTAGGACTGCCAGCATCCTGGCAGTCCTACTTCAGTGTAGGACTGCCAAGGGTGTGGCAGTCCTATCTAAGAATCTCTGTGATGAATATATGTGTGAATCAAATTCACACGGAGATTCTTAGATAAGACTGCCACATCCTTGGCAGTCCTACACTGAAGTAGGACATCCAGGAAGCTGGCAGTCCGATCTAAAACTTGCTGTTGGGTAGGACTACCAGCATCCTGGCAGTCCTACTTCAGTGTAGGACTGCCAAGGGTGTGGCAGTCCTATCTATGAATCTCTGTGTGATGAATTTATGTGTGAATCAAATTCACACAGAGATTCTTAGATAGGACTGCCACATCCTTGGCAGTCCTACACTGAAGTAGGACTGCCAGGATGCTGGCAGTCCTATCCAACAGCAAGTTTTGGATAGGACTGCCAGCATCCTGGCAGTCCTACTTCAGTGTAGGACTGCCAAGGATGTGGCAGTCCTATCTAAGAATCTCTTTGATGAATATATGTGTGAATCAAATTCACACAGAGATTCATAGTTAGGACTGCCACACCCATGGCAGTACTACACTGAAGTAGGACTGCCAGGACCCTGGCAGTCCTACTACAGTGTAGGACTGCCATGGGTGTGGCAGTCCTAACTATGAATCTCTGTGCGATGATTTCTTTCTGGACTCAACACACAGTCACAAATTGCCACATAGTTAAGATTCATCACAAAAGTTCAAATTGCCACAGAGTTCAAATTGCTACAAAGTTCAAATTACCACAGAGTTCAAATTTCTTTGTAGGACTCAACACAGAGTTAAAATCATCACAACTACAATAATTCATCACAACTACTTAGTCCCAAACATTCTACATCCAAATTAAGTTTCAAACAAGCAAAATATCCACAGTAACTCATCAAATGTATGTTACTAATCCACAGCCAACTAAAGTTTGAAACAAAAAAATATCGAAATCCATCTACATATCATGTCGGGCCTTGGAACGAGACTTCCTATTGTTCATAAAGGAGAAGTCGACCATGTCGTCGATACGATCAAGCTCGTTGGCGACGGCGACACACTCATCACTTTGGCAACCTCTCCGGAGTGTCTGTGCCAACTCCTTCACCCTTTGAGACTGAAAATGAAAGTATAAATGAATTAAGTCTACAAACATGAAAATCTCAGTCTTATTACAAATACGGAACTCACCATTCTCACCAACCCAGCATACAAGGCATTCTTGGAAGGAAGAGCTCCAACTGCTCCGACGGCCACGGGACCCGGGTTGGTAGGGTTCGACAACTTAGGATGTCCGACCCCAGGAAGTACTGCATGTAGTCCTCGCTGCAGTCGGCCATCTCGGTGACTGGTCGTCTCTCAGATTTCCGAAGTACATGTCGTTGCCACTCCGAGTAAAAGTCGGTCACCCAGTCGAATTCTGCCGATTTGTAACTTAAAGGTTGGGTTCCGCACGGAGGCTCCAACAGCCATAGTGTGCGCTTCGGTACAGTTTGCACGAAGCCAAACTGACGAAGTACTCTGTCGGGCATGTACGGCTCCGTGATTTCATAGCATGTGATCATGCCATGAAATAAAGAAACTGGTTTGACCTCACGATTCAACTCACGTAAATTTTGGTATGGATTCCAAAAAATCTGTAGGAATAAAGTTAATAACAATACAAAATTAACATGAAAAAGTTAGTCAAAAAATAGTACCTCTTCTGGCACCAAACTGTCTAATACTTCACGAATGGAAGCCAGTATTTTCCAATTTTTTGTTTCCAGCTGGGATGGCCTCCATCGACACACTCGGGGAAGGTGTTCAAGATACGTTGGGTTTTCGTCAGCCCGTCTAAGCATCGGAAAGTGCTCGTATATCCATGCCTATTCAATTTATAAATAAATAGTAAAAATTAAAACAACAAATTTAAGTATACAAGATTAAATTGTTAGAAGTTTTCTTACATGTAGCAGAGTCTGACAGCCGGCCATAGTCTTAGTCCCGACACGGGATGCGATGTCGAGCTCGCGATAAAGGTTGGCCAGGATACCGCTTCCCCGGGATATCTCGATGAAGTCATCTACTTCAGATAAGTTTAGCATGTACCGAGCATGTATTGACGTACCGGACTTGTCCGGAATGCCGACCGTTCCTAGGACGAACAACATATACGCACGAGCCACCGCGTCGACCATATCATCGTCATCGTCATCCACCTCCATATCCATGAACTGGTCCACCAGAAATGATAGAGGAATTCCGTACGACTTCTTAAAGCCTGGTAGAGTTGTAAAACTCGTAGCCGTAACTCCAAGGTGAGTTGAGACGAACTTGACGATATTCTCGTACCATTTCACGGATTTCTCATTCGTGTAATATTCTTTGGTCATTACACGCCCGGTCACTGGCAGCTCCAATATCTGGTAGACGTCGTCGAGTGTAATGGTCATCTCCCCTGTTGGGAGATGAAATGTGTTGGCTCCGGGTGCCATCTCTCCACGAAGGCGGATATGAGTGCTCTATCCATTGTTCGGTAGGCGTTTTGTGCCAAATTGTGCAAGCCGCTCGGTATGATTTTGCTCCGGACGGCCTCGGATAAGCTTGTAAACTGCCAGGACACGGTTTTCTTCCCGTGACTCACAGCCCTAAGGATACGATATGTCCTCTGTATACAACAAAACACATATCAATTATGAAATACATATATATATAGTATACTAAACTTGTAGCTTACAAACGTCATGTACATACCGGGTTCTTCTATATTCATACGCAATATGGTTCTCAAAAGAAACCAACAATGAGCAACCGGGCGGACGGACAGGCGGCTCAGAAGGACCGACCTCCTCAGAAGGACCGACCTCCTCAGAAGGACCGGCCTCCTCAAATGGAGCAGAACCCTCTTGAAGTGATAGGAGTCGGCCAATTGGCAGGTCGTCGTCGTCGTCGGAAGGAGGCGTCGGAGTAGGAGCTCGTTGCTTCGACCGAACTTGACGTGCCGGTGGCGATGTCCGAGACCGAGCTTCGGGCGCCGTTTCGGTAATTGTTATCGGACGCTCGCGAGGACGTTCCGCACGTTTCTTCCGCTTTGACGCGGTGGGCCGTATTCTTTTGTTAGCGGCCGGTAGACTGCATGACGATATACACTTATTAAGTAATAGAAAACATGCACTTACCCAACTCCTATATGTCATAACAAGTAGGACTGCCAGGAATGTGGCAGTCCTAATGAAAATTAGGACTGCCACAGTCCTGGCAGTCCTCTTCAGAAAAGGACTGTCAGGACTGTGGCAGTCCTAATTTTCATTAGGACTGCCACATTTCTGGCAGTCCTAAGGTCGTGAACCCGAACTCCCATAACGACATCCTACTTTATCGTGTTCTAGGGTTAGGGTTTCAACATAAATTTCGGGTTTCTTGTGTTCGAAAATAAGGGAAGAGAACGTGCAAGAGATTATAAACCTATTTTACGAAAAAAATTTCAAGAATTAAACCAATTCTAGGGTTTCGAATATAATATAAAAAATTCGAAGAAATTAGGAAAGAATGTACCTGGATTTCGGTTGCTTTGACTTGCGTGTCATCTCTTCGAGAATCTTCGTGGAAGGATTGAGAATGGAGTGATGGAGAAGAAGAAATTAGGGTTTAGGAGAGGGAGAGGGAGAGGGAGAGAGAGAGAGCTTTCTTTCTTTTCTTCTTGAGGAGAGAGAGTCAATAATGAAAATGAAAGTGAATGGTTTGGGGGGGTTGGGCTGCCCCTAGCAATTTTTGGGTGCCCCTAGCAATTTTTCCACTTCATGGGCTGCCCCCAAGTAAGGGCTGCCCCCAAGCATTTTTGGTGGTGCCCATAGAACCTATACATAGGGGGTATCAAAACTTAACTTTGATACCGAACGTTATCCAATAATATATAAAAAACTGGAAATTGCTGAGAAACCCGATTTCGGGGTTGGTTTTTATGAAAATCCCACCCGCATGATGGGTTTTATGAAATGCCCAGAATTATATATTTTCACGTTAAGTATTCCAAGATTTTCTTTAGATGCTCTGTATTTACAAAATTAATACCATAACTACCCTCCGCACAAACTCAGATCTGGATTGCGATTCTCGTCTTCTTCTTCTTCTTCTTCACGAGAGATCTGAATTCTATTGCTATGATCTTCAACAGAGATCGCAAAGATCGTTCGTAGTTCACCATGCTTCTTTTTTCAGTCGAACTCCGATCATCGCTCATCATCATCATCTTCTTCTCCGACAATTAGGTCAATTATGGAGAGAAGATCTTCTTCTTCTTTTCCATAAGAGTTAGCATCGTTTTGAAAGAAGAACGAAAACTTTTGAATCTTTATTCATGTCAAATTTCTTTCCACAAAACGAAAAAAAAAAATTAGGTTTCTGTCAACTGTTTTCCGTCGATATCACACCAAGAATAGTTATTCTACTGCTTTTTAACAAGGAGAATGCAATTCTCCGTATTGAATGGCATTCTCCATGATACTAACACGGAGAATGGCATTCTCCGTGTTTCTAACACGGAGAATGGTCATTCTCCTGTGCTTTAACATTTGAATGACCATTCTCCGTGTCATTTAACACGGAGAATGTCATTCTCCGTGTTATTTAGCACGGAGAATGGTCATTCTCCGTATAATTTAGAAACGAAGAATGCCATTCTCCGTACTAAATTACACAGCGAATGGTCATTCTCCTACGTTTTAACACTGGGAATGACCATTCTCCGTGTAAATTAATACGGAGAATGCCATTCTCCGTGTAAATTAACACGGAGAATGCCATTCTCCGTTTTATTTAACACGAAGAATGTCATTCTCCGTTTTATTTAACACGGAGAATGGCATTCTCCGTGTTTCTAACACGGAGAATGGCCATTCTCCTGCGTTTTAACACTGGAATGACCATTCTCCGTGCTAATTACACGGGAATGGTCATTCTCCGTTTTATTTAACACGGAGAATGGCATTCTCCGTGTTTCTAACACGGAGAATGGCCATTCTCCTGCGTTTTAACACTGTAATGACCATTCTCCGTGCTAAATTACACAGAGAATGACCATTCTCCGTGCTAAATTAGGACGGAGAATGACCATTCTCCGTGTAATTTAGCACGGAAAATGGCCATTCTCCGTGCAAATTAAGACGAAGAATGCCATTATCCGTGTTACTAACACAGAGAATGACTATTCTCCGTGTAAATTAAGACGGAGAATGACATTCTCCGTGTTACTAACACGGAGAATGACATTCTCCGTGTTACCAACACGGAGAATGGCCACCCTCATGCGAAATTAACATTTTTCGTGTTCTAACACGGAGAATGACCATTCTCCTGCATTTTATGGTCAGTTGAAACTTTGAAGGGCCATAACTTTTGACTGGGAGGTCGAAACGAGGTCCGGTTTGTCCCAAAATGAGCGTATCTTCGAGGAGCCTGAGATTAACAGTTTCTTGTTAGACGGCCTTTTGAAATTTTAGAATCGTAAAAAAATGATGTTTGGACCTCCGTTTTAGCACTTTTGCTGTTTGTCTCGGTATTTCCAAAATTTTTCGACGAGTTTTTGAAGATTTTTGAAGAAAAAACCTAGATTCGAAAATGAGCAGTGTATGGAAGAAGATGAAGTATCGAAACATTTTTTTAAGAGTAGTTTCGTGGGTGTTTTCAACAAATTAGAAGGAAGGGCAAAAAGGTAATTCGGAATCGTCTTTATATATTTTTTGCTAATTCTGGGCACGCGATGAAATGTTTTTGTGCTGTGGATTTTTCATAAAACTTTTTCGTTTTTTGGGCATTTCATAAATTTCCCCTATAAAAAACTTAACTAAAAAATGTTTGTTTTGTGATTTTTCACCAACACATCAAGCAAAATTGATGAACGTCTGATCTGATTGCAAAAAAAAAAAAAAAAAAATACTACCTTTCACTTGATTTTGATCCATATGAAAACTTCAAAAAAAACATGAAAACAAATCTGTAAATAGCCACTTACTAAAACATTAAAATTAACCAAAAAGATGCAAACTTTAATGTTAAATCAAAGAATTACCTGAGTACAAACCATAATGTTGATATCTTTAAGGGAACGTTTGCTATGCGAAATATAAACCCGAAAATTTCTATATTTCCGGTAATCAAATTTCAAGTAATTACATTTTCTGAAAAATTATATCCCATGTGGTGACTATAAATATGGTTTTTTCTAAGGGCACTACCAACTTTACTTGGGGGCAGCCCTTACTTGGGGCAGCCCAAGAATGTGGAACTTTTGCTGGGAGCTGCCCACAAGTTGCTTGGGGGCAGTCCAACCCCCCAAACCCTCATTTTCTCTTAATTTCTCATTTTTCTCTCTCTCTCCACCAAAAGAAAAGTTCTCCACCAAAAGAAAAGCTCTCCCAAAACCTTACTCTCTTCTCCACCACTCCTCCATCACTCCATTCTCAATTCCTCCACCAAAATTTCTTCTACAACATTCCAAGATTCAAAGAGATGACACACAAGTCGAAACAATCATAGGATTCTAGGTATGTTCTTCCCTAATTTCTTCTACAATTTTCTACATTCTATTCAAAACCCTAGAATATTTCTTAATTCTCTAAAAGTTTTGATAAATTAGGTTTAGGATCTCTTTAGGGTTCATGAATGAATTTTTCGAACACGATAATTCGCACACATTACTTAAAACCCAAATCCTAGAACACGACACGACGTTCGGCTGCTACAGTCGAGCAATATTAGGACTGCCAGGGATGTGGCAGTCCTACTGCAAAGTAGGACTGCCAGACTCCATGCAGTCCTACTGTGAAAGAGGACTGCTAGGATTCTGACAGTCCTACTTTACAGTAGGACTGCCACATCCCTGACAGTCCTAATATAGCACTGGGGGTGACATTAGAAATTCTTAACATGATTTTAATTGTTGTCTATTTTCGTTTCTATTATTTAATAACTGTATGTTGTCCTGCAGTCCTCCGGCCGCTAACAAAAGAATACGTCCCACCGCGTCAAAGCGGAGGGAACGCGAGGGACGTCCTTTCGAGCACCCTATTAGAATTTTTGAACCAGCGTCCCAAGCTTGGTCTCGGACGCAGCCACCGGCACCCCAAACTCGGTCGAAGCCAGAGTGAGAACTGTGTCGCGATCGCCAACGAGCTGGAGCGCATCGACGACGAGGTCGAGTCCTCCTTCATGCATAATATGGAGTCTCGTACAAAGGCCCGCATGATATGTAGTTGGATGTTCAAAATTATTTTGTATTTGGATGTAATTTGGATGTGGTTGTTGTTTGGAAACTTGACTTGTGGATTTTAGGGTATTTTGTCGTATACTTCATTTTGGATAATTTGTCGGATTTTTTGAAGGATATGTTATTGTTTGGAAACTTAACTTGTTGGATATTTTGTCGGATATGTTGTTATTTTTTATGTAATTTGGATCTGATTGTCGTAATTTAGACACGTAATAGTAGTTAGTTGTTATGTAGACATGTGTATATAAACTTTCTTTGGATGCCTAATTAAAATTTTCTGTGAGGAGAGTTTGTATTTCAAACTCTCCTCACAGAGAGTTAGTATCAGGACTGTCACCCACCAGGCAATCCTACACCAATGTAGGACTGCCAGGGTGGTGGCAGTCCTATTTGGGATAAAGGCTTTGTGTTGTGTTGTACCCAGTTTGATGGGTATTAACTCAATTCCAATCCTTTGCTCCCATAGATGACTTTCAGAAAATGACTAATATGGAAGTTATAATACATCAAAATTGATTTCTGAATTAGTATTTCCATGGATCCACCTAACTGAAATTCCAATTTAAACGAGAAACACTTCTTTACAAGCTGTCCAAGGGATTTTATTGCTATTACTTACTGAAGTAGGACTTAAAACAACAAAAAAATAAGCCCATATGAAAAGACATCATACTCAAGAGGGCCTAACTTGTCCTTAGGATCCTGTTAATCTCTTAGCATGTTTTGAAATTATGGGTCGCAAGTTATAACGGCTCTTTTATGGTTAGGTTGTACTGGTACTTCCTCCAGATGGTCATATTCTTCTATGACTCATATTGGACATGATACTTCCTCCAGTATACTTATTCTATGAAACTCTGCTTCGATTAGGACAGCCAGTCCTGACAGTCCTATTTTAGTATAGGACTGTCAGCATCCTGACAGTCCTACTTAGTGTAGGACTGCCAGGGGTGTGGCAGTCCTAATTGAAACTCTCTGTGAGGAGAATTTGTATTTAAAACTCTCATAACAAAAAGTTTCAATTAGGATTGCCAGCACCCTGGCAGTCCTACACTAATGTAGGACTGCTAGTACCCTGACAGTCCTACACTAATGTAGGACTGTCAGGCTCCTGGCAGTCCTATTTGAAACTGTAGCAGCCGAACAGCCACAACGATTTGTCGTGTTCTAGGATTAGGGTTTCAAGAAATATGTGAGAATTATCATGTTCGAAAATTTTATTCATGAACCCTAAAGTGATTCTAAACCTAATATTTATGTTTATGTTTTCTGATTTTGAGTATGAGTGGAAACATTTTTTGGTAGCTGATCTTAGAAAAGTTTGGAAAAAAAATTTGTGCCAAACATGATTGAGATAGGAGAATTTTTTTGGGGGATAATTCTCGGAAAGAAAGGAAAAAAAAATTGGGAAAAAATTTGAATTAGGGTTTAATTCTATGACATAGAAATGTTGGGAGAGAAAAAATAAGTAGAGCGAGAGAGAAGAAAAGAGTTGAGGGAGAGAGAAAAAGAGTAGAGGGAGGGAGAGAGAAAAAATAGAAAAGTTATGTTTTATACCTAATGTTGGGCTGCCCCCAAGTAAAAAAAACTGATGAAAACTTGTAATATTTGTAAACATTTTTGGGCTGCCCCCAAGTAAATTTGGTAGTGCCCTTAGAAAAACCATAAATATTCAAGAAAAAGATAAAGTTAAAAATATAAAAAGGATAAAATTAAAAAACAGATATAAAAAGGGTAAAAAACTGAAAAAAAATTTCCAAAAAACATAACAAAAATAAAAAATTCTTAAAAAAAATTCATTCTCACAAAATGCAAAAAGAAGAAAAAAGCAAAAAAAAATGAAATGAAAAAAAATTGTGAACTAGAAAAAGGAAAAAAAAACTTTAGATTGAAAAAAGAAAAAAAAATACTAAAAAACAAAAAATGAGTAAAAATAAAAATAGTATAGAGAAAACAACATCAAAAAAACCTACCTATTATACTTTGATATTCGTAATTTCTTGGAATATACTTTTGTAAGCTAACCGAATATGGGGATAGGTTTCCACCGTAAATTTGCCGTGTAATAAAAAAAAATCCGTGTAACGAACGCTCCCTAGAGAAATAAAAAAAAAGGTTGAAATCATTAGAAAAAAAAAAAGGGAGAGGTCCCCGAAGGAGCTGGAGCATACTAGAAAAAATATACAACTTATACGAGGATTTGGGAATGATGAGGCCTTTAGAGGGAACCAAGAAAAAGGATGTGTGAGAAAAATTTTATTCTCTACTGCACAACTTTCTTGCTTATGGGAGCAGAAATTGTAGGTACTTTTTCTTTTCTTTTTATATTCACTTTTTTGGTTAGTTTTATGCAGTATCCATGGAGAAATATCTGTATCCATGGAGAAATATCTTGGATATTTTTTAGGCTTAATTGCTTGATACCCTCAACTATTCCGCTTTTTCAACTTGATACCCTAAACTTTTTTTTGTAACAACTTGGTCCTCAACTATTATTTTTTTTTCAACTTGATACCTAAATTTTTAAAAATACCGAGAATGCCCTTCCTTCTTCCTTCCCTCCACCCCCTTCCCCACTCCGACCACCCCTCCTCCCCCCCCGCTAGCTTCGCCCCCCCCACCCCCCCCGCTCGCGCCCGGCCAAGCCCGCCGCCGCCGGCCGCCGCTGCTGCTGCGCTGCTGCTGCTGCTGCTGCGGCGGCGGGCTTGGCCGGGCTCGAGCGGGAGGGGGGGGCGAAGCTAGCAGGGAGGGGGGGAGGCCGGCCGAAGCTAGCAGGGGGGGGGGGGGGGGGGGGGGGTTGGGGGAAAGGGGGGTAATTTTCGGGAAGGATGAGGGGTATTTTCGTCCAAAAAATTCTTTGGGTATCAACTTGTTACAAAAAAAGTTTAGGGTATCAAGTTGAAAAAGCGGAATAGTTGAGGGTATCAATTAGCAATTAAGCCTATTTTTTATTGTCGGTCAACTTGTCTGATTGTAATTTAGGATATTAATAGATATAATATAAAATTTTAGGGTATCAAATTGTAAAATTAAAAAATGAGTGTACTTTATTACAATTAAGCCATATATAGAATTTATTATTATTATTATTATTATTATATTATTATTATTATATTATTATTATTATTATTATTATTTGGGAAAGGATTTACGAGTATTAGAGCATCCACAGTGGGACTACATTCAAGTGCTATATATAACCTTTAGCCAAATTTTGTAGCACTTGAAGGCTACAGTGGACACTTGTCCACACTTGAAAATGGGTAGAAAGCCAAGAGACTTTCCAAATTTGGAGAGTCCACTAGCTCTTCTATAGTCATTTGCGGGCCCACCAAAAGTAAATGAAGAGGAAAAATTGGGAGAAAAAGGGGAAGGAAAAGGGAAAAGTTAATTTGGAGTGTACACCATTGTGTACCAATATCAAGGAGACACTCCAAAATTAATAATTGGAGTATGACATGGAGTAATTTGGAGTATGATTTAGAGTGTACCCACTGTGGATGCTCTTACACGACCTAGAACTCTTTCAATCCCCTTCCGATCCCCAACTTCTTATAAATATGTAGGAGGGATCGATCTGTGAGGCTCAGTTCCCACATCAACCCGGAAGACCGGAACAAAAATGTTCGGACCTCTCTCTCTCTCTGGAAAAAAGTTCGGACTTCTCTCTCTCTTACTATGTATTGTCACCATCAAAATCACTCCTCCAATCAAAACGACACCTATCATCACCATCATCATCATCAAAACGGCAAAATCCTAGCTATTAGGATCAAAACTATGCCTATCATCATCATCATCAAAACCCTAGCTATTATGATCAAAACTACGCCTGTCATCGTCGTCAAAACCCTAGCTATTATCGTCAAAACTACGCCTATCATCATCAAAACCCTAGCTATTATGACCAAAACTACGCCTATCTTCAACAAAACCCTAGCTATTATCATGATCAAAACTACGCCTAGTCATCAAAACTCCAGCTATTATCATCAAAACTATGCCTCTTTATCAAAACCCTAGCTATTATCATCTTCATCAAAACCCTAGCTATCATGATCAAATTATGCCTCCTATCATGGTCGTCAAAACCTTAGCTATAATCATCAAAACAACGCCTATCATCGTCGTCGTCGTCAGCATCACCATCAAAACCCCTCTTATGATCAGATCCCCTATCATCACCACCACCACCAGCAGCACCATCGAAATCCCAATAGGCTTGATCCTGTTGCCAAAGTAAAGCCAAAGCCATCGGTGGTCGTCGACAACGTCCTGATCCTAATACTTGCCAGGCTCCCCGTAAAGACCCTTCTAAAGTTCAGATGCGTATGCAAGTCCTAGAATTCACTGATACAACACGACCATTACTTCATCTCTCTGCACCTCAACACAACAACAACAAACAACAACAAGAAATTGCCGCCGCCCTTGTAACTTTCTATCTTCAAGGATTTTACGACATCCTAAATTATTGGTCTTCCTCTTCTGATTCAACGACTTCTGTGATAGAATTCAATAGATTCGAAGATCCACCGTAGCGCATCACAAACTCCTGTCACAGTTTGCTCGGCGTCTACAATTGTCACAGTTGTAGGCGGAAGTGGCAGTTGGAAGCTGATCGATGATCCTCCGGTCCATCCCGCATATATCTCCTTGCCTATTGTGTTGGAGTTTTGTCTGGATTTGGTAACAACATACTTGAGGAATCCAAATCTTATTAAATATTTAATTAGATTAGATTTGGATGTCCATAATTGGTGTTGTACTATTTTAGATATAATATGATTCTTATTTTAGGAAATCCTATTATGATCTAAAATAGGATAATTGATGGGCTATTTTAGGTGTAATAGGATTCTTATTTGAGGTTTCCTATTTAAGAAATCATATTATGATCTAAAATAGTTTTTTTTTTCATCCTGTATATATGGGGTAGGTAGGGTGGAGGCACAAAGAATAAGCACAAAGCACAAAAATGGAGATTCGGGTGCTTGTCCACAAAGAAATCTAAGAGAAAGTCTGTACTTTCTTTAGAATTATGATTATATACTATAACTATAAGAAACAAAAAAATTCATAACCGTTATTTTATTTTAATTTTACAAATCATTGAAAATATTTCAGTTTTATCATGAAATTAAAAATGATGTTGTCGCTCTCCCTTTTTAGGTGTTTTAAATTTGAAAATCTTTGCAAAATCTTCCATTCTTATCTTAGAATTAAAACTGACAACTAGAATTCCGCATGGCTCTCTCTTTTTAGGCAAGGTGCGGTTGTCATTTTTTGGGTTGTATTTCCTAGACTGACACCATGATAAATCACCCTACATTATATTAGGATTTTTAGGGCCCACCCAGTTTATGGGCCATGGGCGGTTGCCCTATGCTAGGGTCGGCCTAGTTGCAACTTATGGTGATGATGGGGGATCTAATCATAAGAAGGGTTTTGGTGGTGATGCTGATGACAGGACGGTGATAGGCGTAGTTTTGATCATAATAGCTAGGGTTTTGATCATAATAGCTAAGGTTTTGACGACGAGGATAGGCATAGTTTTAATGATGATTGCTAGTGGTTTGATGAAGATGAAGGCATAGTTTTGATCATAATGGCTAGGGTTTTGACGAAGGTGATAGGCATAGTTTTGATCATGATAGCTAGGGTTCGATGACGATGAAAATAGCTAGGTTTTTTATGATAATATATAGGGTTTTGATAAGGATGATGACGACAACAAACGTCGTTTTGATTGTAGTAGTAGTTTTGATGATGATAGTACATAGTAAGAAAAAGAAGATAAGAAAGAGGAACTGACCTTCTTCTACTTCTTTCTATCGAGCTGATGTTGGAATGGAACCACACACCATACCTATTTCAGTTTTGATGAAGATATCTAGTGGTTTGATGAAGATGATAGGCGTAGTTTTGATGACGATGATAGGCATAGTTTTGATGATGATAGCTAGTGGTTTGATGAAGATGATAGGCGTAGTTTTGTCGACGAGGATAGGCGTAGTTTTGATGATGATAGCTAGTGGTTTGATGAAGATGATAGGCGTAGTTTTGTCGACGAGGATAGGCGTAGTTTTGATGATGATAGCTAGTGGTTTGATGAAGATGATAGGGATAGTTTTTATCATAATATCTAGGATTTTGATGAAGATGATAGGCATAGTTCTGATCACGATAGCTAGGGTTTGATGACGATGAAAATAGCTAGGGTTTTGATGATAATATCTAGGGTTTTGATAAGAAAAAGAAGATAAGAGAGAGGAACTAACATTCTTCTACTTCTTCCGATCGAGTAGATGTTGGAATGGAACCACACAACCTACGTATATCAGGAAGGAAGAGAGGGAACAAAATGATTTAGGGATCTAAATGGGTAGGGATTGCAACAGTTCTTTGTTGAGATGGGTTAGATCCGAACGCGACTCAACCCGAAATCCTTTCCCCAAATTAATTTTATTTGATTTTAATTATGGCTTAATTGTAACTAATATCCTTACCTACCTATTTCAGTTTTGTGGCTTGATATGATAAGAGACAAATACAAAAATGTTTAAAATATCCCTCCATACATATGTCTTAAAAAGTAACCAAAAAGTGAATTTATATTGAAAAACCTAAAATTCTTCTTCCAAAAAAAAATAGAAGAAATTTTGAGAGAGAATTTTTTTGCTCACATGCGCTTTGATTTTGTTCCGATTAAAGCTCTTATTGTCGCCAAATTCTCATGGAAGTTTGCATCTTTTCTTCCCAGTATGCCCTTGTTCCGTAAGAGATCTCTCCATTTTCTCTAATTCTTTTTTTTTTACATAACTTTATGCTCCATTCGCATGCTAATTCTTGGATTTATCGTAAAAGTGTCTTCTTTTGGAATAATTTTGATTTTTGAAGTGATTTTTTTTGTTAAGTTCTTTTATCATATTTATCGTAATCGAGTAAAAGATTGTAATTTTTTGCAGTCAGATCGGATGTTCATCGATTTTGGTTGATGGGTCATTAAGAAAAATAAAAGAATATTTTGACATAGGAAGAGGGTTTTTAAATCTCATGTTGGAAAAGTTTATATTTTTTAATTTCAACTCTCTTTTTCAAATTGAAAGATTTCTCCTTTTTCTAATTTTATATTTTAACCATTAATTTTACAAGGATTAAAGACTTTTAGATATGCTTTTGTTTAACGAAGCTCCAGCCTTTGAACTTGGTGTTTATTGTTTCCATGTAATAAATTTAGTTTACATGCTTCACTTCACTGGCCTTAATGAGTGGTATACTTGGGTAGCAAGCCTCCTCCGACCGCCAGCACGTCCGACCCCCCCCTCCCCCCCCCCCCCCCGATCGACCGGACACGTGAGTAGCAAGGCTCACTTCGTGTCGTCCGTGTCCCGAATCCACGTATGTGGTTCGTCAGGACACGGGGACACTAGTCCAGTGTGGACACGAGTTTTAGGATCTGTACGTGTCGTGCTAGCCCAGACACGTTAATACCTGTGTCCCTAACTGTCAGGACACAGGACTGTGTTTATTTTTTTTATCTTTTAAATCACTTAAAACCTAATAAAATCTATCTAAGTCCTATCCCTAACACAACTGATGGGCTGACCCCCTAGCCAGCCCGTTTAAACTAACCCCCCCCCCCCGCTGGCTCAGGTTCGAGCCCCCCTTCACTTCTCTTCTGTTTTCTTTTTCTTTTCTTTTTCTTTTTCTGTTTTATATATATATATATATATATAATATATATATATATATATATATATATTATATCTATAATATATATATATATATATATATATTAGTATGTATATATGTATATACTGTATTTTAACAGTATTTTATATATATATGTATATATTTTTATGCTTAGTAAAATTATATATATTTATTTGTATTTATATACATATATGTATATATGTATATATCTTCATATGTATATATATTTATACTATATATATATATATACAATATTAGTGTATGTATATAATGTACTTTTATGATTAAGTATTTTATTATATATAAATATATGTACTTTCAACATATGTATGTATATATTTATTTTGTCTAATTTTACCTATTAAAATATTAATATTATTTTTGCACTTTTGCCAATTGTATTTTAGTATATTTAAATTACTGCAACCATTTGGTGTCCAGGCCTAGCATGGGTTTTTGGGCCCAAATGTGTTTTCACACATTCAAGACCTGTACAAGTCATATTGGACTTGATTCATGGCCTTGGGTCCTGTATTTGAACTTTGGTTCAAATTATATACATGGACAAAATATGCAGATAATTAATTATTTAATTTCAATTGTGTGCAATGCTGTTTTTGATTTTCTAAAAATATTTAAAGTATTTTTAAAATTATGGAAAAATAGTATTTAGATACTATGTTAAGTTAGCTAATTTAGTATAATTTTTATAGTATTTAATTTACTGTTTTGCCACTAGTTTGGCATATGAAACCAAAACTCATTTTCTGTATACTTAGGAAAACTGATTTTTATAAAATACTTGTACTGGTTAATAAATTCAATAAAAATTTTTATAAATTTCTATGATTAACAAGGATCACTTTCATACTTTACTTTAAGTAAAACTAAGCTTTTGTCTATCTCTAAAATTGTTAGAACACAATGGTCTTTGATTTATTTATTGATTAATTACGACTTGTAACTTTTTGTGTTATTTTGAGTTTTAGTCGTATTGAACCCCACCCCATCACTAGTGTAAAGACCCTAAAAAGTTAGTTAAAGTAGTGTGTCACCCCACTTTAGTCTTCTATGCCAAAATTATCATTTTGGCTAGGTACCCAGTCACAAGTCGTGTCGCACCAATTAGTATCCTAGTATTTTAGCTTAGTGTAAAAACTAAGTTGTTGTATTTATTTCTACAGTGACGAGTTACCGGACATCCATAGCACTGTTATCGCAGCTTGTTTTGTTTTGCTTTGCTAGAGGCAAGTACTTTCTACGAACTTAACATATTGTCACATAAATGAACTGCAAACCCCACATGTTAAATGCTGATCCTTGGGGTAGCAAGTTAGAATCTCTATGTTGTACTTCCAGTTACTACCATGCTTAGAACTGTCTTTTTGTATCTCTCACATGATAGAATACGGGTTATGGGGAAACTGATAGTGTACGTGATCATACCCCCTCTACAGTACCGAGCAAAGTTTTATTTTATATGTTACTGCCGTAGGCCTTTATCTCAAAGCTGTATTTGTGCGTATGTACATCTACCGCCTTTACACTTGTACGTATGTACATTTCATTTACATGTGCCCCAGCACTTTGTACATCTATTGACCGATCACGTACCTGCTACAGTTTTAAATATTACATATACATCTGTCTCTATGACATAGTGTCCTTGCCATGATAGATTGTGTGATGCCATGTTTCCAATTATTTCCTCTATGTTCATTCCATGTTTCATATGCTAGTTTGCTAGATTCAGTACTTGCTCCCGTCCTGACAGGATAACGTGGTAGGTGTCCTTACTGAGGAGGAGTTACTCTGCGATACATATTATGGAGATACTGCCGAGGACCCGGCTTTGCCATACGAGGATGTTCCTGCGGGGAGACTCGTCTAGTTTGCTTAGCTTTTTGGGATATCTAGTGTAGTCATGTATTAGACTATATCTTTTTGTAACTGGACATGTATCCAGTTTTACATTTCAGTTCACTTGTACTTGGACATTTTACTATATACGACAACTTTTGTGTTTGGAGCATTTATGATTCTTCTTCACTTATAGAATGTTAGCACATTTAGTCTTATCCTGTTGTCTTTAGAACAGCTTACTACGTTTTATCTCAACGTAGGCTGGGCATGACTCGGCCTGGTCCAACAATTTGGGTAGCGGGTCGTGACAGTGACCCAAGGAGAGAACCATGTGGATGATTTTACTAAGAGGAAAATGATTAATTCCAACAAGGACGTAAATTGATTTTTGTTATGCGGGCTCGAATCGACACAGACTCCAGGTTGTCTCGTGCATGTACGGGAGTGTTCGGAGGAAAGGCGGGGATAGCACTCGACTATGTTGATATGGGATGATGTAAAACATCAAACTCTATTTTAGAGAATTGGTATTTTAGTCCCACATCAGATATGAGAGATGGTGATGTCTCACTCCACTCTATAAATAGAGCCCCCTTGTCCTTTCCAAGATGCATCAAAAAATAGAGTTAAGGGAGTCCGTAAAGTTCAGGAAGCCCGTTCAAGTCACCAAATATTGACTGACGAGCGTTCCAGAAGTTCTCTTGAACTTGCTGGTTCCTGAAAGGGATCGTATAGAGGCAAATCTTGCTTTGAGTGTAGTGTCCCGTCCCGTTCAGTCAATCGGAGGAATCGAAACGTCGATGACGTTCGGACTTAGCCTTGCAACGGCTTGCTCGAAGACATCGCTCGCGGTCAAGGCGACCGCTCGCTCAGGTGGGATAGTTTCGGTGAACTTGCCTCATCTTAGCCTTCACTTAATAAATCGCACGTTTTCAACTTGCACAATAGGCTTGCTAATAAAGAAACGAATCCACATAGCTAAGGAAATAATCCCGACGGGTCGAAATGTGTTAGAACATGGAAAATGATCCCACGGTCTACTTAGAAGTTGCCTCAGCGTGCTTTTAAATGATACTCGATCCTTCGTCCCGTGGCTTGGGAGAAGGAAGTTGGCCTAAGTTGCTAAGTTGCCCCGACATTCGAATTAGCCTAAGTTATAGGCGTCGCCCGCGTGAACACTTGATAAGTATGCACGGTCCCGTCATCCAAGGCTTGGCATAGCCTTGATCGGTCCCACGGTTCTACGGCTGCATATAGCCATTTGTTCCCACGGTCTTAAGGCTCGTCACATATAGTATGACTTGGGCGATAGTGTCGTACGAATATATTGGATTTAAGGCACAAAACACGGTTGTTTCGATGATAAATGCCACGGGCTATGGCCAGTATTAGGCACGTTTGGTGCGAGTTAAGTTGGAAGGCTATGTAGTAGTCGTTCCCTTGATTTCAAAGAAGTAAGTTCACGCGACCGTTTATCGCTGAGGCGGTCCCTCGGTTGGGAGTCTCTCGGTTCCTATGCACGTTTTCAAGTATGAGGCGGTCCCTCAGTCGGGAGTCTCACGGTTCCGATGCACGTTATGCAAAGTGTGGTTTAGAGCACGAGTTGCTAAGTATAGTTCCAGTCGTACCAACAAATTATCCTATGCATTTACGTGAGTTTAGATGTCTCGTAGGTGCGTGGTCATTGGACAACTTGTCGACAAGGATTTCTTCCTGGACTGGTATTACGCCGGGGCACCGGGCCCAGTCGACCTAGGCGGAAGACGTTATAGCAGCGCACGATTTTACTGTGTGGGTAGTCGGGACTTTTCATGGGGCTCGCTACCTGGCATCGAAAGACCCTCCGCCTACCCGAGCAATGTCCACGATGGCTTGTCATGCCAGTGGCCTTTCAATAGATAATTGGCGTGCTAAGCGGCAAATCCGCACGCATGGTGTCAGTCGTAACAAAGGAAGTATAATCACAGTATGTGTTGAGTAAATGGAATGCGTGCATGGTATGCACATAAGGTATTATAAAGCCTAAGATTTGGCTATGCGTAAAGACACGTGCTTCGGCACGAGATATGGCATCGTGCTTGAGTTCTCAACACCGGTTCCACAAGTTGGGTTAGACGTTTCGAGATAAGTCTGGAAGGGCCGTAAGGCGAGTTTGGTTAAGTCAGGTTAAGTTGTGAGGCACGACTCGATGTTTGAGGTACGGGCAAGTTTATGACACGACCATATTGTTACGACACAAGTATAGGCAAGTTATTAAGTTAGCGAGGCACTGCCTCAAAAATATTGAAGCACGAATCGAGTTCATTTCACGACCGAGTCGTTACGTCCCAGAGTATGGCACGAAAGACAAGTATGAGTCGGTGCATTGACGATGCAAGCACGAGAAAGGTTTAGAGGCAAGGATACGGAAATTCTTGGTGTGATAGCACGGTAACGGTCTAGAGGCACTAAATAGGCCGAGAGTCTATATCCTAAAACTGATCATAAGGCAAGAGTAGAAAGACAATCGTAAAGGGTTTATATTGCACAAAGTAAATGAACGTGTTGGTTTTGTATGGGTGGGCGAGAACTCACTCCACCAGTACAGTTGAGTACTGACATCCACATGATTTTCATGTGCAGGCACAGGTAGAAGCTTGTGGTGCGGAGCTCACTTGGATGCGTCAAGGCATGGAGTTCCTTGGCGATTCGAAGCGTGCGGCCGTGTGGAGTCAAGACTTATACGGGACATAATGTATGGACATTGCCTTCCGAAGCTTCCGCTGGTTCAAGTAATTGTATTGAGAGACGAGAGAGCAGAGTGACTTGTAAATGAGAAAAGTGAGCATGCGAGACTTGTAATCAAGGCCTTGCGCCCATTGTATTCTGATTGTTCCATGTCAATAAAGAGTTATTTTGAATAACTTGTATTTTGTTCTAAATTTCTGTTGTATGTTCAATGTCTCTGCTTGGGACTTCTGTGCGACGACCCCGTCGCAGCCGCTGTAATCGACCGTTATGGAACCCGCCTTGCACGAGCGCAATTTAGGTTCGTGCGACATCACGCCTTAGCGAGGACGATCGCTCCTACGGGAGTGGGGCGTGATATTGAGCAACGGTGTTTTTACACCCCAGTAGATTTAATCCTCCTCTTCTTCTTCTTCTGTTTCTCTGTAACTCGTTCTTCAGGTTTTAAGGCACCTACTGAGTAGGGAGGCCTAACTTTGTTCTTGAGATCTATCTCATTTGTGGCACCTACTGTGTAGGCTTGCTAAACTCCTCATTTGTGGCACCTACTGTGTAGGCTTGCTTAACTCCTCATTTGTGGCACCTACTGTGTAGGCTTGCTTAACTCCTCATTGGTGGCACCTACTGTGTAGGCTTGCTGATCTCCTGTTTTCCATCTATATCCACGTCTCGGGACTAACAAGAAGCACTAGAAATATTCATTTTTGTCCAACAAATATAGGTATTACCTTTCATATTCTCAAGTGAAACAACTTATTTTCTCTTTTGGACACTAAATTTAATTTGAGAAACTCACTATACCTTTGAAGTGCATCGGAGGTTTGTAAGTTTCTAGGTTTTGTTTTTTTGAGAACATTAAGCGAGGTCGCAGAAGACAATAGGATTAGAGAAGATATTTAAGTGATAATGAGGAAGAAATTAACTTTAGGAGGTTGATTACTTTGGTATATGCATATATGCAACACAACAACAAAATAAAATCTACTTCTGAAAATCTAAGAGCTAAATCACATAACAACAATAATAAAATAATTTTAATTACAGTAAAGATATTCAGAAGGACATGGTTTATATTACTTCTTTTTAGTTTAATTTTTCACAATTGTTCCCTTGCAGGATACCAGAATATGCATGAACTATACTTGAAAGTTCATAAGGCTGAGTATACAATTTTTCAATTTTTGCATTTTTCTTTTACTTTTACAGGATTATATAATTTTTTAAGTAAGTATTGATTTCACATCCTTCAACATTCAGTCTATTAGCATATAGCATATTGCTAAATTTCTTATACATAGTATATAAATCTTTATTCGCATATATCATATTACGACATTTCTTATTAGGGCACACTATTATTTCAGCATTTAGATTATTAGCAAAAGCAAACTTCACGAAATCCCTGCTCCTTACTCGAACAAAGGATGGTCTTTGTTTTGTATACTAATCCAACTCTTGTCCATAAATATGTTCAACCTAATAGTATTGTCTCACAACTATAAATAAAATTCAAGGAGGTTAGTGAAATAGGAGACCCAATTTAAAATTAGCACACAAGTTGTAAGAGAAAAAAAAGAAGTCGACTGAAATGAAGGTACAATAAGTTATATATTGACAATAACAATTCTGAATATATATATATAATATATATATATATATAATATATATATATAATATATATATATAGTCATGGGCGAAAAGAAAATTATATAGTCATGAGCGAAGCCAGCATAGGCCTAGTGGGGTCATGTGATTATTAGTTATTTTACTCTAGCTACTTATTACGAACGAGTAACAATTTAATGTTTTCCTCGTTTTACTTGTAGCTGCAAATAACTTATTCATGCCATAATTTTGTCCTTAATTGTTCTTAGATGCCAAGATTTAATTTGCTCGTAGAAGGAATGAAATTATTTTCTAGTATAACATTCTTCGATTACGAAAATATGAAGTCAAAGTAATTATTGGTTGGAAATGAAATCTTTTTTTCCTCGTGGGAAAACATAATATTTAATTTTCATAAGGCCTTAGGATGACAGGGTTCATGACTAAAATGGTAGGATCCAAGTATGAATTTTAAGATATACTAAATCTCCTCGATCAAATGGTCAAAATTGACCCAAAATGTCTTGTATCACCTGACTGGAATGACACTGAGTTTATGGTTATGAGTATATTGGGTTAGAATTAATGTACACTTTAATGCAAATCTTATTGTGAAATGAATGGAAAAAATGAGCAGCTACAATAGGAAAATTAGAATAGACGACCAATTTTAGGCATAGAAAATAGGATTTGTGACTGATTTATGCAATTTTTTTCTCTACATTTTTATAATTTTTTTGAATAAAATTTTCTAGTCGATTTTGACCCCACTGCACTCAAATCCTGGCTACGCCACTGTATATATTTATATAGTTAGTTGATAAGCTGATGTATTTCAGTATTATCATAACATAAAAGCAATTAAAACGGAGTACACAAAATATAGATGACATGTATCATGTATCAGAACGTATCATAATGTCCTTGTATCATGTATCAGAATGTATCCATGTATCCTATATCAGAATGTCCTAAATTCGAATTTTGTATCATATCATAATGTATTAGTATTTTCACAATGAGATTTTAAGATTTAAAAGCATGTATGGTTAGCATGTCATGAATACACTACAAGAAAGTGTGTTTTTAGGACATTGAAATTACGATGTACATAAATAGTATGTCGTAAATAGTTAAATCACGACATACATTTTCTGTGTGCCGTAAAAAGATTCAGAATACAAAACATGGATCTATTTATGACTTGCATCTGTACGCCATAATTTACAAGACAAAAAAGGGCGCACATGGAATGCCCTAAATCCCAAAAAAACCCGCGCCTATTTTTTTGCCGTTTCCCGCTGCCCGAACTCTCCTCTCCCTAAAATCATAAGTCGATCTCCTCTCCCTAAAACCTACTTCTCTCTCTCACACATTGCAAAGAAAGGAGAAAGAACTCTCCTTTTCTTCCGACATAGCTCCCAGGTTAGAGATCTCCTCCCAGCTTCTCTTCCTCTCTCTCTCTCTCTCTAACTCTCGCTTCTCTTTCTCGCTTTCTCTTCCTCTTGTTTCTCTTCCGATCTCCTTTTCTGAGTACCGAACAAGGTTCTCTTCCTTTTCCTCGTCTCGTTTCTCTTTCTCTCTACTTTTCTTCCTTTTGTAATTTTTTTCTTCTTTCTTTTTAATTTTCCCCAAATTTATTCCAATTTCTTTATTTTATTTAGGGTTTCCTTCTTTCTGAGTACCGAACAAGGTTTTCTTCTTTTTTATTTAGGGTTTTTTTGTTTTTAGGGCTTTCTATTTTTTAGGGATTTTTGTTTTTAGGGCTTTCTCCACATATTTATTCATGGTTTTGCATGTACCAATTTCAGAACCATCGACAAGGCCGACGGCTGCCACTCAATTTCAGGACCATAGGTATGATTTATTCATGGTTTTGCATGGTATTTTCCATAAGATTTGATTTTCATTTGAGACATAAGTTTTTGGGTTAATTTGATTTTTACTGATATTAGTTTTAGTTTGATTTAATTTGAGACTCGGACTGCAATTTCTGTACGCTTGATCCAAATATTAGAACAAGTTGAATATGGAAGTTTTTGGATAATTTAGTCTTCATTTTGTTCATCAATATCACGATACATTCTTAATCAACACGATACATTTTATATGTCTAATATCATTTTTTGTCTTCCTGTTGAACAAATTGTACAGATTATCTATATTGTTGAAATATATAGTTCTACCATTTTTAATTTAGTCTTCCTGTTGGCTGATACTAATTCTATATCATTTATTGGTGAAATATAGTTTTGACCAATTTTATTAATTTACATGTATAGATCTATTCCTTATTGACTGAATATGCATTATAGACTTGTTTCTTTTATTATGGAGCACTCTTTTTCCTTGGTTACTCTTTCGAAAATCTCACTTTATTCTTCTGAACATATAGATAATTGTACCTTTCTTATTTAGTGGCATTGGTGGTATTATTGAAACCAATGGGTGGCAGTGGATGGGTTTTATCTTAATATTCAGACACAGGACAATGGGAAAAACTTTGATACATTAGGGGTATCAAAGTTTTGATACCCCTATGACAGGTGGGCCCCTCCCGCTTCGTAAAACGTGTACACATGCACATAAATTTTGAGGGGCCCCACCTGTCATACATAGGGGGTATCAATTGACACCCCCTACTGTATCAAGGTTTTTTCTCCACGACAATAAAGTTATTGTCATTTAAAGAGAGATTTTAAAGATGCTTTTTAAGTTGAACTCCCAATTATGCAGAACCTGAACTGTCACTTTCATGCCCCCCTCCAGGAACTGCGAGAGCCAAATACTATATGCAATCAGCCTAACAACTGCAGTGACATGTCTTTGCCTGCTCAACTTTGCCACATTTGTTGTTGTCTAATATCCTTTATCCTCCATTGAGGACCAGTACTGACACTAAATGCAGGTATAATCCTTGCTCTCTTTGCTCCCAGCACTGAGGATTATACCTGCATTGACTTCTGTTGGATGGATTGTGACTCATCGGTAGCGAGACAATGTTTGAGCCACATTGGCTTCTGTTGGATGGATTGTGACCTGACCTAATTTCAGGCGGCATATTGACCCGTTTAATTGTTCGAACCATTCAACTGTTCGTGGTTCAAGCGAGCCGTTTGGTTCACTCATATGAAGAGAATAAAATTTTCAGAATTGTGGTAAGTGAGGATCAAACCAATAACCACCACTGATACATAAATCCTCATGCCTATTGATACTAACACTCAAGTCCTTACCTCTGATAACCAATGCCTACACTCTATGGTTTAGTGTCATGAGCCAAAGGCCATTTGGCCAACACCCAAAAGCACGACTGAAACAATGGCCAAGCCAACCACACTCCCAAATCTCTGATACAGGAAGAATATAATATATATATATATTATATATATAATATATATATATATATACACACCTTAAAATTGGTACCAAAACCCCCTGCTGCCATTACACCTCTCCTCACAACATTGGCCAATGGCCCAATGGCACTATTGCTCTCTGATACAAGCCAACAACCCATACTTAATCAAACACGATACATTCTTAATCAAACACGATATTTTATATGTCTAATATCACTAGAATAATTAAACACGATACATTTTAATTGGATTCATTTGTAGGAATCCTTATGGAATGCTTTGTTAACCTTCTTATCTGCCTCGTATATATTTAATGGAGGTCTTTAGCAGGTTATAATTCGTAGTGGGTCATACACAATGGACAAAGGTTGGGTACAGTTTAAAAGGTTAATATTTATTCTTAAAACAATAAACATTGGCATACTTGTTGCTTTTTATTAGTATAAGATTATGTGTGGGGGTTTGTCTTTGTTTGTAGAGATTCACAAGCATATCAAAATGGAGCACGAAAGTTTGTTGATACATTTCAAGCTAGCAAGGGAAATCCAGAAAAAATTCAATGTCCTTGTTGTCGTTGTTTAAGTCATCGATTTCACCATTTTGATACGGTTTATGAGCACTTAGTCATATTTGGGATGGATCCTACATATGATAAATGGGTCTTTCACGGAGAAAGTTCTACTGCAACTAGAGACGAAGATTTTGAAATACCCGAGGCATATAAAATGTTCAGAGATGCAAATATGAAGATGATTTTTTGATGACAATGATATTAATGTGGAACCTGCATATCAAAGAAGAGAGCCACATTATACAAATCTTGTGGAGGATGCTGAACTTCCTTTATATGGTGGATCTACTTACACAAAGATGGCTGCAGTCGTTGCCCTATATAAATACAAAGCTAGACATAGTCTTACGGACAGCGGTTTTAATGAACTTCTTGAGATGCTTGGCAAAATTCTACCTCAAGACAATAAGCTTCCTGATTCTTTATATTCAGTAAAGAAGCTACTTAAGGATTTCGATCTAGGCTATGAGAAGATACATGCTTGTGTTAATGATTGTTGTTTATTTAGAAAGGAAAATGAACATATGGAGACATGTCCAAAATGTGGGGCTTCACGGTGGAAAGTTGATGTGTGCACCAATAAGATTCAAAATGGAGTTCCTGCAAAGGTATTGAGGTACTTTCCTATAATACCAAGATTTAGAAGAATGTTTAAATCACCCGAGAAGGCAGAACAACTAAGATGGCATGACACTCACAAAAGTCAGGATGGAAAGATGCGGCACCCTGTTGATTCAATGGCATGGAATATGATCGATAGCAAGTGGCCCGAGTTTGCATCTGATCCACGTAATCTTAGGCTTGGCCTTGCATCGGATGGATTTAATCCTTTCGGTGATCGTAGTACTCAATATAGTTGTTGGCCTGTGATTTTGGTTGCTTATAATCTGCCTCCTTCCTATGCATGTCAAAGGAAAACTTGATGTGACGTTATTGATCCCCGGACCTAAGCAACCAGAAATGACATAGATGTATACTTGGAGCCACTTATAGAAGATTTGAAAGAGTTATGGACCAATGGTGTGAATGTTTTTGATTCATTCAGCAAATCCATATTTAATTTGAAGGCCGTTCTAATGTGGACAATAAATGACTTTCCAGCCTATGGAAATTTATCCGATATTCCAAAGGGTAGAGCAGCTTGTCCAATATGTGGAATTGAGACATCTTCAAGACGGTTGGCTAATTGTCAAAAGCATGTATACATGGACCATAGACGGTTTCTCGCGCATAATCATCCATTTAGATCAAAAAAGTCTTGGTTTGATGGAAATGAAGAACATAGAGGGAAGCCTAGAGCACTAACAGGTTCACAAGTTTTTGATGTGGTAAAGAACCATGTCAATAATTGGGGAAACCAAAAATAGAAAAGAAGAAAAGGAAGAAGAAGCAAGAACAACCAAGTAATGATTCAATATGGCCTTGGAAGAAGAAATCATTTTTTTGAGTTACCTTATTGGAAGGTACTATCATTATCTCTTTCTCTATATATCTCTTTCTAAAAATAAAATAATTTTAATTTCTGAATTTTTTTTTATATGACGTTTCAGAGTTTGCTATTGCGACATAATTTAGATGTGATGCACATTGAGAAGAACATTTGTGAGAGCATTATTGGTACACTCTTGAGTATAAAAGGGAAAACAAAGGATGGGCTAAATTCTCGTAGAGATATGGCAGAAATGGGCATAAAGAATTACATGCTGAAAAAATAGGGATAAGTTTCGATGGGCAGCGGGCTCTTTTAATTTATCGAAGTCAGAGAAGCAATTGTTTTGTGCAAGGCTTGCAAATTTACGATTGCCTGATGGTTACAGTTCCAACATTTCAAATCATGTGTCATTAAAAGATTCCAAGATTTTAAACCTCAAGTCTCATGATTATCACATTCTACTTCAACAAGTGTTATCAGTAGCATTAAGAGGACTTCTACCAAAGGGTGCGAGAACTGCAATATTTCGACTTTGTTCATTTTTTAATGAATTATGTCAAAGAGTGATCGATAAAAACAGATTGGAACAACTCGAAACTGAAGTTGCAGAAACTTTGTGCTTATTAGAAAGATTTTTCCTCCATCATTTTTTGATGTTATGGTGCATCTCACAATTCATCTTGCACGAGAAGCTCGAATTGGTGGGCCAGTACATTTTTGTTGGATGTATCCCTTTGAGAGGTAACAACATATATTTTAAACTTATAATGAACTTATAAATTATTCTATACTCTTCTAACAGTATCTTTTAATTAGATCTATGAAGGTACTAAAAGGATATGTTAGAAATCGTTCACGGCCTGAAGGATGTATAGCAGAAAGGTATCTTGCTGAAGAGTGCTCAAGTTTTTGTAGTGGATACATAAAGCAAGCTACTGAAATTGGAGCTCAATATAGACGCAATGATGATTTTGAGAATGAAACTATGGGAGAAGGGAGGCCAATTTCTAAGGGTAAAATAAGGAGTATGTCTTCTGACATGTTAGAGATAGCTCATCGTACTGTTTTGTTCAACAGTTCTGAAGTTGAACCGTACATTAAGTAAGTATGATACCAAATTGTAACTTATTTTCATTTAAAATTTTACTTTCTAAGTTCTCATGTACTTATACTTTAATACCAGAATGCATTTAGAGGAACTTAAGCATTTGGATGGGCGCCTTTTGAAGAATGAAAGTTTGCTACAAAAGAGACATACAGAGTCTTTTATAGGATGGCTAGCAAATAAAGTCAAAACGGGCCAAGTTGACACTATGTCAAGCACATTAAGGTGGCTAGCATGTGGACCTAAAAAGGATGTAATGTCATTCTCAGGTTATATCATCAATGGTCATCGATTTCATACAAAAGATGCCGAGAAAAGCACACAAAACAGTGGTGTTTCAATTGAAGCCGAAACAATTTGTCGATCCAGTGCAAGAGACACATCTCATGTCATTGGAAGAGTTTCTTATTATGGAGTTATTAGAGACATAATTTTACTTGATTACTACAATATCCAGGTTCCTTTATTTCAATGTGATTGGGCAAACATAGATAATGGTGTCAAAGTTGAAGAGGGATTTACATTGGTTAACCTTCACCAAGGGCAAAGTCAATTTGAAAGAGATCCATTTATTTTAGCATCACAAGCAAAACAAGTATTTTATTCAAGAGATTGTGATGTATCACATTGGTACGCTGTTCTAAGAGCACCACCACGAGGTTTTTACGAATTAGAAAGTTTTGAAGAGAGTGCGTACATGCCATGTGCACCATTAGATGCACTACAACTTGATCCGAACCTTGATGGGGAAAGTTATGTAAGACATGATTGTGAGAAGGTGACTTCAGATGAGGTAAATAATTAGTATTTTGATAGTAATCATTTATCAATTTTGTATATACTATATCCTATTTTTTTCTCTTATTAATTAATTTAAATGTTTCACTAAACAGATCGAAGATTAATCTCAACGATGGAGGTTTTTCCAAACAGTTTGAAGATTACTAAACAAATTAAAGAGTCCAAAGTGTTAGTTGAAAGAAAACAGATATGTTATTTGGAAGTGTCACATGTGAACTTGCTCACACTTTATTATATGTACTCTCGTACTTTATGCATTTATCTTTTTCTTTAACTAGTACAACTGTGTCGATGGATTTGAATTGTTGGGAGTATAAAATGATACTCAAGGTTGGGAGTATAATTTTTTTGACTTATTCATGAATTTTTCATATTCTGGGCTATGATGCTTGGGCTATGATGCTTGGTTTCTGATACTCAAGGTTGGGAGTATTTTTTTTTCATGCTTGGTTTTTCCAAGCAGCCCCTTCGATTGGGAGTACTTTGTGCGTACATTTTTTTCCTGGGAAATAGTATTTCTTTTGAACCATAATATGAGTTTTTCTATGGGCTATGATGAGGACTAGTTTGCTGAAATTTATGTATGTTATTGCCTCTGTTTTTTAGTATCATGAAGTTTTTAGTGGTATCACTATAGTTGGTTGTTCCCTTCATACTTGGTTCTTCCTCTCTATATATATGATGTTGCCTCTGTTTTTGAGTATCAAGAAGGTTTTTAATCTGTTTTGTTTGGGCTTTAATTATCTCTGGGCAATTTTGTGATTATTGTGTTCTATATGCTGCCTTTAACTTCTGAGTATCACGGCTTTGAGTATCAGTGAGTTTTCCGATTGGCTTTGATATTTTTGTCAACATGGGCAAAACATGTTGCAACATTTCTACAAATCTCTGAGCCCTACTTTATATATATTATGATTTTTTATATTACATTACTAGGACTTCTAGTGTAAAATAATTTGGAGTAGGTGTAGCAGTTCTTGTTTAATGTTATGAGCTGGTTTCTAAAGCTACTTCAGTTCTTGTTTAATGTTATATTTGGTACTCTGCTGGCTTTCATTTCCAAATTTGCTAATTTGGAGTGACTTTGATGATGATGCATGGAAATCTGGGAAAGGATTTGAACGTCAATCTTGTGTTGGCATATAATGCTACTGCTGCTATAGCACTTTTTATGGACAATCACTGGTGTATGTTTCATATATTTCCTTTATTTTTCATCATTTTACCATCCTGTTCATCACTGCTGCTATAGAGAAAAAGTGTTTGCTCTCAATCTTGATATCCTTTTACCATCATGTTCATCATTTGTGTATGTTTCATATATTTCCTTGTGATATTGGGGTCCAAAGTTCTTGATATCCACCGCTCCGATTCCATCTAGCAAAATCTATAACACTGGTTTATAGATCCAATATCACAAGGTTAAATTAGTAACGTCATTCCAAGTCAAGACATAGACCGCACTGCTTAGTGATTCCACCTGAATCTGTACACATGCAGGAAGTAGAAGGGCCATGTTTAACGATCAAATATCACTAATTCGAATGTTAGTACACACCATTCCTAGTCAATAACCACTGCCTACCCAGGAATCTTAGCTGACACCTACATAACAGGAAGATGAACAGACTCATCCTGGATCATGTATTAAGTTTAGTTAATTTACCTCATATGCAACATTCTTGTTCTAATGCGGATAATCATTCAAATTATTCAGTGTTGACTTGGCATGATAAAGCAATTGGGAACATATTCAACATTAGACAACTGATATCCCATGAACATCAAAATTCAATGCAGGTCGTCTGAATTGTGGAAATAACTTAACTATCATAGCCATGAAGATGTTCCTTTTTAATAAGAACAATAGACGAATCCAGAATGGCACTTCTTTCATGCTTGGTTTTTCCAAGCAGCCCCTTCGATTGGGAGTACTTTGTGGGAGTACTTTGTGCGTACATTTTTTTTCTGGGAAATAGTATTTCTTTTGAACCATAATATGAGTTTTTCTATGGGCTATGATGAGGACTGAGTTTGTGAAATTTATGTTGTTATTGCCTCTGTTTTTTAGTATCATGAAGTTTTTAGTGGTATCACTATAGTTGGTTGTTCCCTTCATACTTGGTTCTTCCTCTCTATATATATGATGTTGCCTCTGTTTTTGAGTATCAAGAAGGTTTAGGTTTTTAATCTGTTTGTTTGGGCTTTAATTATCTCTGGGCAATTTTGTGATTATGTTGTTTATATATGCTGCCTTTAACTTCTGAGCATCACGGCTTTGAGTATCAGTGAGTTTTCCGATTGGCTTTGATATTTTTGTCAACATGGGCGAAACACATGTTGCAACATTTCTACAAATCTCTGAGCCCTACTTTATATATTATGATTTTTTATATTACATTACTAGGACTTCTAGTGTAAAATAATTGTTATTGTTTTTCAGTACACGTTTTGTATAATATTTTCTCAGCCTTTATTAGTTCACTTCAATTTGTGGCTGCTTCAATTTGTGGCTTCTAATTTTCTAGGTTACGAAGAAAATATGTGCGATATGGAGATACTAATGATGCAGTCGGTGTGTATCTTCTGGGTTTGCTCATGAGAGTACAATATATTCCTATGGTCATTGCTTCTTTGCTTCTTTTTTGTCAACGTATCAGTTAATTGATGCTCTTTGCTTCTTCTTATGTACTACAATTTATTCCTATAGTAGGAAAGTAGGTTGCTGCCTCTCTACGCTACTTTTTTGTTTCACTTCTTGTTAATTTTTTTCCTTGCAATTTTATATTTGGTACTCTGCTGGCTTTCATTTCCAAATTTGCTAATTTGGAGTGACTTTGATGATGATGGAAATGAGAAAGAGATTTGAACGTCAATCTTGTGTTGGCATATAATGCTACTGCTGCTATAGCACTTTTTATGGACAATCACTGGTGAGATTTGCTGTTGGAAAGAAATGTTTTCTTTTCTAATTCCAGTATCAGTGGGTTTGAATTGAAACAGTGGGAAAGATATAATGGACAATGATGAGTATCAGTGGGTTTGAATTGAACAGTGGACATGGAATGGAACTAAGGATTCAAATTGTTTTTCCCTTTTTATTTCTGTGTCGATGGATTTGAATTGTTGGGAGTATAAAATGATACTCAAGGTTGGGAGTATAATTTTTTTGACTTCATGATTTTTTTCATATTCTGGGCTATGATGCTTGGGCTATGATGCTTGGTTTCTGATACTCAAGGTTGGGAGTATAATTTTTTTTCAGGTGGAATGTGGCCTGATAGATGAACTAGGCATCATATGATGCCAAGCAGCCCCTTCGATTGGGAGTACTTTGTGCGTACATTTTTTTTCCTGGGAAATAGTATTTCTTTTGAACCATAATATGAGTTTTTCTATGGGCTATGAGGACTGAGTTTGCTGAAATTTATGTATGTTATTGCCTCTGTTTTTTAGTATCATGAAGTTTTTAGTGGTATCACTATAGTTGGTTGTTCCCTTCATACTTGGTTCTTCCTCTCTATATATATGATGTTGCCTCTGTTTTTGAGTATCAAGAAGGTTTAGGTTTTAATCTGTTTTGTTTGGGCTTTAATTATCTCTGGGCAATTTTGTGATTATGTTGTTCTATATATGCTGCCTTTAACTTCTGAGTATCACGGCTTTGAGTATCAGTGAGTTTTCCGATTGGCTTTGATATTTTTGTCAACATGGGCGAAACGCATGTTGCAACATTTCTACAAATCTCTGAGCCCTACTTTATTATATTATGATTTTTTATATTACATTACTAGGACTTCTAGTGTAAAATAATTGTTCTTGTTTTTCAGTACACGTTTTGTATAATATTTTCTCAGCCTTTATTAGTTCACTTCAATTTGTGGCTGCTTCAATTTGTGGCTTCTAATTTTCTAGGTTACGAAGAAAATATGTGCGATATGGAGATACTAATGATGCAGTCGGTGTGTATCTTCTGGGTTTGCTCATGAGAGTACAATATATTCCTATGGTCATTGCTTCTTTGTTGCTTCTTTGCTTCTTTTTTGTCAACGTATCAGTTAATTGATGCTCTTTGCTTCTTCTTATGTACTACAATTTATTCTATAGTAGGAAAGTAGGTAGCTGCCTCTCTAAGCTACCTTTGTTTGTTTCACTTCTTGCTTAACTTTTTTCCTTGCAATTTTATATTCACAGACATCTGATTTTTTCTTGTTAAATTACAAAAGTTGTGTATTATGTACATACATAGACATCTGATGTTTTCTTTCATATGTAATGAGTATTTTAGACGCTGCAGGTCTATTCAGAAACTTGTGAACATGTCTGGATCTGCTGAAGTAAGCTCCATTTATCTTTATAGTCTTTCTTTAATAATATCTTGGTGAAAAACCTTTAGTTTTTATTATGTGCTTGTTTTACAAAGTCTTCCAAAAGGGTTCTAAAAGAGGAGAGAAACAACGTTTAGCTGCCATAGCGGGGACCATGCAAAGAGGAAATGAAAGTGTAAGAATATCAAATGGAGACTCTAACTCTCCATCTATACCAAGTGATCAAAATCAATCAAGTTCTACTGTGCCTGAAAAGAAGAAAACTAGGGGTAAATCAAGAATGGATCATATTCGTATGAGAAAAAATCATGTTCCGGTCGATTTCAATGATAGGGGTCAACCAATTGGAGATACTGCAGCTGAATTTGCTAGTTTTCTAGGTTCTACATCAAGAGATTTAGTGCCAGTGACAATGGAGAACTGGACAGATCTTTCTGATGATTTTAAACATCAAATCTGGGAGCACATCACGGTAATATTTATATATGTCATACTCATGTTTTTACGAGATGCATGTAGTCAATTCTTAATTTTTTTTCATTGATGTGTATCTTTTTTTTAGCAAAAATACATTCTTGATGATTGCCACAAGACATATGTATTCCAAAAGTTAGGAAAGCATTGGCGTAATCATAAATCTAATTTGATTAAAGAAGTGATGGAGCAAGCAAAAGTTGTAGGTCTACCACGAGCACTTGCTCTCCTAAAACCTGACAATGTACCATTCGTTAAAGATTGGAAGACTTTTGTAATCAAGAGATGTACTCCAGAATTTAAGGTAAATATTGTTGGTTTTATTGCTTTTTTTGCTATAAATATTTGCTATTGCTATTGCTATTGCTATTGCTATTGCTATTGCTATTGCTATTGCTAGCTATTGCTATATAACTATATTTCATAGTAATAAAGGAAAGAAGCGAAAAATTCAAGAAGATGAGGAAAAGTCAAACTTTGTTGCATACAACGAGTCGTAAGGGATATGCTCGTCTAGAGGATGAAATGGTAAATCTGCTTGCTGCCTAAAAATCTATTTTTTTTTACACTAGTCATTTCATTAGCCTTATTGATTTTTATGCACCCTTTGTTACCCAAATAAAAATTTCTTGTAGCGTCAACAAAGTGACAATCCTAATTCAATACAAAGAGTTGATGTTTGGATCAAGGGACATAAGAGGAAGACGGGTACATTAAGTTCAGAGGCTCAAAAATTTTGGTATGTTTTCATTTATTCGTCTTATCATTTGGTTATTCACTTATATCGTTCTAAAATTGCCTATTGTACTATTTTTTATTAGGATGACATAGAAGATACTTATAAGGCAGCGACACCATCAGAAAAAACTTCTCTTCAAGATGATGCGGTTTCAAAAGTAATTGGCCCTGAACGACGAGGAAGAGTAAGAGGGCTTGGCTTTGGGGCGACTCCTTCAAAAGTGGAAGGCCAAAAATATCAACGAGATAAATTCAATAGATTGGAAAGTGAGTTTATGGAATTGAAAATTTTTGTTAAAAGCATTGCTGAAAAGGTCAATGGAAATAATAACACCGTAAGTTTTATAGTTCAACATAGTATCTCTATTCTTTATTAGAAACCAATTTGTTCAATAGTTAATGTATTTTTCATTCATGTAGCAAATTGAAAACTCAAATACAGTGAGAAAGGCTAACTCAAACTCTGGGGTCCAAAGTTCTACCAATCGTGAGATAGCTGAAGCAAGGCTGGAAAAGGAAAATGCAGAAAGTCCAACTTCCCCTAATATTGGGACAAAATGCAAATTGTTGGATTGGGAGACGGGTTCAGAAGTTGTGACAATTGGCGAGATTGCATCTACAAATCCCAAAGATTTGGTCCATCATGTGGCTATAGGACAAGAGTGCTATAAACTTTGGGTTCATGAAGTAATTGATTATGAGGTAACTTTGTATCGGCCGACACGCGAGTTTTTTCTTCTACATGAGGCTTTATCAAGTACAATCGCGTGGCCTATCAAGTATATCAGATTCGACTAGTGGTACCACTCATGGGGTAAGGTAATATGACTACCCTTCTCTTTATTTTTCTTTTAGTATTAGTTAATTGATGCTCTTTGCTTCTTTTTTGTCAATGTATCAGTTAATTGATGCTCTTTGCTTCTTCTTATGTACTACAATTTATTCCTATAGTAGGAAAGTAGGTTGCTGCCTCTCTACGCTACCTTTGTTTGTTTCACTTCTTGCTTAATTTTTTTCCTTGCAATTTTATATTTGGTACTCTGCTGGCTTTCATTTCCAAATTTGCTAATTTGGAGTGACTTTGATGATGATGGAAATGAGAAAGAGATTTGAACGTTAATCTTGTGTTGGCATATGCTACTGCTGCTATACAATCACGGGTGTATGTTTCATATATTTCCTTTATTTTTCATCATTTTACCATCCTGTTAATCACTGCTGCTATAGAGAAAAAGTGTTTGCTCTCAATCTTGATATCCTTTTACCATCCTGTTCATCATTTGGTGTATGTTTCATATATTTCCTTGTGATATTGGGGTCCAAAGTTCTTGATATCCACCGTCCCGATTCCATCTAGCGAAATCTATAACACTGGTTTATAGATCCAATATCACAAGGTTAAATTAGTAGACGTCATTCCAAGTCAAGACATAGACCGCACTGCTTAGTGATTCCACCTGAATCTGTACACATGCAGGAAGTAGAAGGGCCATGTTTAACGATCAAATATCACTAATTCGAATGTTAGTACACACCATTCCTAGTCACCCACTGCCTACCCAGGAATCTTAGCTGACACCTACATAACAGGGAAGATGAACAGACTCATCCTGGATCATGTATTAAGTTTAGTTAATTTACCTCATATGCAACATTCTTGTTCTAATGCGGATAATCATTCAAATTATTCAGTGTTGACTTGGCATGATAAAGTAATTGGGAACATATTCAACATTAGACAACTGATATCCCGAACATCAAAATTCAATGCAGGTCGTCTAAATTGTGGAAATAACTTAACTATCATAGCCATGAAGATGTTCCTTTTTAATAAGAACAATAGACGAATCCAGAATGGCACTTCTATCATCAATGATCTGTATACAAGGAACAGCAATATCAAATCAGAAGTTATAAGAAACTTCAAATAGACCTGACAGTGTTATAAAACCTGAAGACTAAATTTGATTACTGACCTAGGAGAACAGTTTGTTTCTCTAAGTCCTAATTTGCTAATTTGATTACTGACCTAATAGCTACTTCAGTTCTTGTTTAATGTTATATTTGGTACTCTGCTGGCTTTCATTTCCAAATTTGCTAATTTGGAGTGACTTTGATGATGATGCATGGAAATCTGGGAAAGAGATTTGAACGTCAATCTTGTGTTGGCATATAATGCTACTGCTGCTATAGCACTTTTTATGGACAATCACTGGTGAGATTTGCTGTTGGAAATCCTGTGTGGTTTTCATCTTCTGGGCTATGATGCTTGGTTTCTGATACTCAAGGTTGGGAGTATAATTTTTTTTTTCATGTGGAATGTGGCCTGATAGATGAACTAGGCATCATAATGATGATAGAATACCATATATGTTATATTTTTGCTATTGTTTCCAGATTTTCTATATATGTTATATTTTTGCTATTGTTATTCCAATTTTTAACTTTATATTGACATGATTTGTTATTGTATATGATAGGTTATATAAGAGATGCTACTTTTGCGGGAGATTGTGGACTTTTGGGCACTTTTGATGTTGTGGCGATTGAAGACGGGTCTACGTACATGCTACTTCTTGATCATGAATGGAATGAAGGAATCGATATATTTTGTATAGTCCTAGATTAAGTATATGACAATATTTCTGTGACATTTAGTTGGTGATTTGGAATTTATATGATGTGACATTATATATGGTTTCAATGAAAATTAGTACTTATAAAATTGTTGTGTACACTATGAAGTCATTTTGAATTTGTATGATTAATTTGACACAATTGTTTCAATGAAAGTGATTACGTTTCATTGTTGTGTATATTATATCTTGTTATTCAATGGATCAAAGGTAAAATTGATGGATACAAAAATTAGGATTTTTTTTTTTTAAATTAAGAGCATTTAAGGCGTGCAAAAGATGCCCTATTTGTTTGTATTTGATACTTTTCACGACAAACAATAAATGTCGTGATTTATGTAATAACGACGTGCATAAGTATGCCATAATTGCTTTCTAGTACGGCGTGCAAACACACGCCATAATTGACTTTTCACGACAAACAATGCATGTCGTGAATGACTATAGACGACGCACTAATAGAGTTTCTACGGCGCGCAAATGAAGTCGTTAAATGTGCCAGTTTTTTACGGCACTGGCTAATACGGCGCGTGGATGCGCGTCGTCTTAAGTGTTTTACGGCGCGCATTGTGCGCCGTAAAAACGTATTTTTCCTGTAGTGATATGTCAAAGGACAGCAGAAGAATTTTGATGTATCATAACGTATCATTAGTATTGTGTACAAATGAGAACGTCAAAAGACACATGCATGATTACCATGTTATGAATATGTCAAAGAACAACTGAAGAATTGAACGCAAAAGAACTGAGCAGCAGAAGAATTCTAATGTATCATATATCATAATGTATCATTAATATGTGTACAAATGAGAACAGAAGAAATGAACACAAGCATGTTTAGCATGCCATGAGTATGTCAAAGAACTCATCATTTGGGTTTCATTGTCCTGGAAAGGAAAAGAAAATAATGGTGAGGATTTTAAGATTTCACATTGTGAGATCTTTTCTATTGTTTATTCATTTAATTTCACTAGGGAGTTTAAATGGACTGTGATATGCCAGTTTAACAAACCTGGTAGTTTTGAGACATTTTGCTTGCTTGTTTTAGGACTCTGTGAGATTTAGTTTAGCTTTTATTATATTATGTGGTTGAGTATTCCTCAATTATTTCTAAGGAAATGCTTACCCAGTTAGTCTACAAATATAAAAGAGAAAGTTGCGTGCTACACCAAATGTGTATGTCATCAGTAAAAGTAAAACATACCTGCTAAGATGTCTTTCAGCAGATACATGTAAAGTACATGGAAGAAGGGCCAAACGGATCATAAAGGTCCTAAGAAAGTGGTAGACAATGCAAGGAACAAAACAAGAGGAGATAGACAACTCGGACATAGCTGCACCCGCATTGTCATATATAGTTGATAAGCTGATGTATTTCAGTATTGTCATAACATAAATCATCTGAAATGGAATAGACAAAATATAGATGGCATGTATCATGTATTAGAAGGTATCAAGATGTTCATGTATCAGAATGTATCCGGTATTGGAATGTCCTAAATTGAAAATCAAGGAGATTAGTGAAATAGCTAGGAACAAAGACCCAATTTAAAATTAGTACACAAGTTGGAAGGAAAAAAAGAAGTCCACTGAACTTGAAGCTACAAAAAGTTATATAATCACAATAACTATTCCAAGAAGAAACGATTTATCCAAAAAAAAAAAAAAAATCAAGAATAAAATATTCACATGTATTAATAAGGCAGTTTATATATCAAGGCCCTTTCATTGGTAACTTGATAACTATTTGCTAACTCAACCCGATTTTCAACCTAAAAATAAATTTATGTATAAAAACACGAGGTTAGGAACCAAAGGAACATGGTAAACGCTTGGAATGTATCGTTGTGAAGCTATATATGTAATATAGTATCCTGACCGCAATTTGAATGTTATGACATGAACAAGATCAATTTCCGGATTGGCAAATACTGCAGTCAGCATACGGCAGTCAAGATAATATATACAATATTACATATACTTCAATTTAATCCTAGTCAAGATACTACAAATTACATATACTGCAGCATTACAAATACTGCAGTCAAGATACTACCGTATTACATATACTGCAGTCAGGAACATTTTAAACGCTTGAACTATGCTGCAATCAGGATATTGCAGTATTTTTTGGACTATATGTCGCATCCAAGTATGCAATGAATGTTACATGGTAACCACCTCCTTCTTAGAGGTTTCTATGAACAAAGGCCATGCTGGAAGCCATCATCGCTTATGATTAAATAATGATTTAAACCGATTTCTGCCAGAAACTAGGCAACTCCTAACTTAAGTTTCGGTTTTCAATGCCTAAGAATTTGCTGAAATTATATTGGGCCGAAGAATATACTCCCATAAGGTGCAACATTCTTCTCTGAAGTATGCAATTCAGGGAAGTTTCTACCAGAAAAGTGTTTCTTCAACTTATGAGACATGTTTAGACACTATATCATAATATGTCTCTAAAAGCATGGTTTGACATTTAAGCTCACTTTTGAAAAACTGAGCCACGAAATCTTCAATTGTTTTATCGAAGTTTTGACTCATTTGGGCAAGGCCTACTATTTTAATTTCAGTGTCGATTGTGATAAACAAAAGTCAGAAGTTGTATTCCATAGTTGGCTAATCATGTATAGACCCAGGAGCCAAATCTTGTACCACTCAAAGGCTATATCGGTCATAGACCCTCCAAATAGCTTGAGTTTAATATAGCCTTCGGTTCTAGTCTCTCGGCATAGCATAGCAAACTGAACTGTGTTCATCAGCGAATGTGTTCCAACCCCATAGAAAAGAATGAAGTCAGGGATCACAAAAAATGGTGTGAAAATTCATGAACCATATCACAGATATCTACACATGGCTTCCTAATTCCTATACATCATGTGTCAACATAAAGCCGTATTAACCACCAAATTTGTAGTGCCATGTTCCTTGTTCACGGGGAACATGGTTAAGGAACACTATCGATATCGATTGATCGGAACAGATTGAATCAAGATCATTTCTTTGTTATGGATTGGTTTCTTCGAAATCAAGTCTCATATTCAGCGGATTGTGTCTCGAGAAAGGACCCTGCTGTGGCAGAGTCACGAAAGACCTTTTCGCTGCTTGGTTTTCCTTCCACTTTGTCGATTTCGTGTTGGTCTATGAATACATTTTCGTGAATATTTTCGATGGATTTTATTGCTTGCATTCTTTGAACTTCGTGTTCGTCTCGAATTCTGGGGAAAAGAGAAGAGAAAAGTATTGATCCTCTTTTGGTGCGAAGGCAGGTGATTTGTAGGTATAACGCTAGGAGACAGTTGAAGACCTCTTTCTCCCATGCAATTTCCCAACTGTGAGTGGGTTAACCCTTCTCTCCTTGACCCTCTTGCTCTTCAATCAATGATACCGAATGTGTAGTAAGTTCTAGATAAGAGGACGAACACAATGTTGCATGTTACTTCATGAACTGTGAATTCGTAGAAATGTTGCATGCTTACTTATATTATGCACGCTATCATACTGTACTAGATAGAGATTGAATGAATATGCAACTATATTATGCGAAATATGCTATTGATTATTCGAATGATAGTAGAACACCGAGAATGTCAAATTTCTTATATCTCATAGATTATGTTTGAGTAACTAGTTCATAGTTTCGCACGGCCATGGACAACTTGTGCACAAGAAATTAGTTCCTCGAGCAGTTACCGGAGGCCACGAGACCGATTCGACATAGGAGGAACATGGATAGCTGTGGCATACTAGCACGGTGATTCGGAAACTTTCAGTGGGGCTCGTTACCCGCGCTGAAAAGGATCGTCGTCTAACTAAGCTATAGTTCAAGATGGCTTGTGCTACCAGTGACATTCATACATAGATAACTGTCTGGCTAACAATATTTCGTTCAAAGGGAAGAGCAGGGTAAGTTTTAGTGCAGGGAAGGAGACTATGTCGATGGTAAGAATCAATGTGTACAATATTATACTTCGGAACATAACATGTAACTTAAGTAGGAATGGCTAGAAAGACCATTTAATGTGCATGTTTCACTTAACTTCTATAACAATTGAGATAGTGGGATTTTAATTAATCATTCACCACAAAAGAAGATAACAAACAAAGAAAATGATATGCAAGAACCAACACAGATCGTAGTAGTACATGTGGTGACTTCGGACAAATCTCGGTTCCTATTACCAATAATAATATTATGTATATCAGTTTTTGTCCCAAAACCGATCCCTACAAGTCTCAAGAGGAAAGATTTACAACATCTATTAAAAAGAATTAGATTCTTTTTTTTTTTTTTTTTGCCTTATACATATCATACAAAATTCTCTATAACAATCAACAAGTTGCAATATCTTTTTCCCATCCCACAAACTACGTTACAACAGATACAGTTTGGTAACCAGCATGATTGCTTCAGAACTTTGGAAACGCAAATAAAGCATTCACATAACTCGAGAAGGCATTCTCATGTAAACAAAATAATTATGTTAGTGAACTTTCTCATACTCTTTAGAATTATAAAGTTCAAATCGCAAATTAAAGTATTTTTTTAGAATTTCACCAAGAAAGCTACTAAGCTGATCCGTAAAGCCTCGGCCACGGCCAGAGTATGCCTTCAGTGTAAGGAGCGACGTGCTCCTCGCCACCGATATAAGTCGCATCTAGCTCATGCTTGTCGAAGCTACATGTCCGAGGATCGTCGTAAAGTTTCCTTCTTCGTCCCCAGGATATCACGATCCTCCCATTGTGGTCAGTTGTCAGTGGTTGTGCCTTAATAAAAGGACCAAAATGTTCGAACACATAGGTCAAATCGACGACATATCGTTGACCCATTTGTTGGAGTTGTTGTTCTTCTTCTTCTCGTCATGATCCTCCTCCTTCATCAGAAGCCATATGTTCAAATGTTGTGCGTGCATACACGGTATATGTACGGGACTAGGTATCTCGTCCGCGACATAGATACGTCCTTCCGAGGCAAAAACTGCGATTTGGGTTGGACCGTAGGTCTCGAGCTTACCTCCGGATGCAGAATGACACTGAATTTCTCCTCCCTCAGATCGAAAGAGAGAGCGACGACCTCCTGATCCTTTTTCCGTGTCGTCTCGGATGCCCAAATTACAGCTCCGTCGACTACAACAGGCAAGGAGTCTAGGAGGGTTGGACCGGAGGATCACCGATCGGCTTCCAACCCTCGCTTCCTCCGCCGCCGCCTAGGTAACACACTTCGCATCCGAATCCGAATGACACGATGCCTTTGTTTTTGCGGTTGAAGATTCGGACCACCTTGTACGCCCCGGCCGACGCGTCAAAACCAAGGGCGGCTTGCGCAAGCCAACCTGGAGCGGCACAGGTCGTGGGGAGGGGTCTCAGTTTTCTGATAGTGGGGTTTACTATGAAGAAGCTGTTGCGACTGTTGTAGACGCCGAGCAAGCCGTTGCAGGAGTTTGTGAGGAAGTACGATGGATTGATGAAGCCCGATTGATCTTCTTTTGGCAGGAATCCAGTGAAATCCATCTGGTAAGGCGTTGATGTATCGGAAGAGGAATAATTTGTTGGGAAAGAAGCGCGGAAACCTTTCCCCAAACCAGAGTACCTGCGAGAGGACCGAGCAATACAACGCACGAACCCAAAAATAGCCACACAAAAACAATCACGCAGACACAGAGAATTTTTGACGTGGAAACCCTTGCGGGAAAAAACCACGGGACGATCGGAGTCCAACCCTGAGAAGCCTCCACTAATGGAATAGAAGAAATACACCCTCTACAAACTCCTCCCGATCCAAATCGGATCCCCACAACACTCAGAGATAAGAACAATGATTACAAGGCTACGAAGAGCGAGAACGACGAGTAGAGATTACCCGAACACGATCTCCTTCGAACAGCGACCTTCAATCCTCCGTCTACTTCTCCGAAGTTGTAATGGCACTCTTGCCTCCTTCTCTCTCAAACTTGTGTTGTCCAATGCGATTATACGATCATGAATTAGGGTTGAGAAAACTCAATATATCTCCCTAATCCCGCAACCAACCTAGACCGTTGGATTAGATCCAATGATGAAAACTCATCCTGAAATCCGCTTCAGCCCCCCGACACATAGAGTTCGGCCAGAACTCTGTGTGGGGCAACCAGCACTGGGTGGCCAATGTAATGCCCCGCTCTGCACGAGACATTTGGTTGGCTTGTTGGATGGGATCAGAATGTTGGACCGTGACTTATATTGGAGATCAGGAAAATTGAGACTGATGTAGTCTTTCTTAGCTGGTTAGACGGAATGGGTATTGGAATGTGGCTCGCTGGTGGAGCTACGCTTAGTGGGATTGGAGCAGGAAGACCGTTATATAAGGCAAGTGGAACTGTCCTCCTTCCTCCTTATTCCTGCATGCTTAATAAATGGAATAATGTAATGCTATGAATATGTCCCTAATATCTCTTACCTTGAATGTTGAATAATTGTGATGCGATGCTTTAGTTGCTAAATTGATAGAGATTCATATGCTGGAAATCATTGAATGAACAATACATGAACTTTGAATTGCTGAACGAATCACACTCGAACTGCTAATGTAACATGATGCCTGAGATTGAATTGATAATATCCCTTATGCTTAAGATCGATGAAATGAATGAATCACTTGAATAATGAGATGCTGCATAATAATACATGAGAAAAGAATTGAATATGCTATTGTCCCTATGAAATGAATGAAATGCTACAGGTCCCTTTCAAATGAATGAATACTGTTGTTCCTCCTTAGAAGGAACAAATGAGAAATGTTGCAATAAAGCAATGAATGAGAATTGATGAGGCTTGGGATCGTTGAGATCACCAAATGAAATGATGGTAATGTTGGGAATGAATAAGTCATTGAACATGACTTGAATAGATAAATGATGATGCACTGTTGTCTTTACTTCAATATTTTGCCATGCATTTTATGTTCACGATTGAGATGGACACGCATTCGCATGGTCATAGGACAACTTATGCATAAGTGATGGGGATATGTTTTCTCGGACGGTACCCCGGGACGTTAGGGCGACCGATCCGGCCTAGGAGAAAACATTGGCGTGCCAGTAGGGGCACGGGTTTTGTGAGGCATCCTTTGGGGCTAGCTACCTTCTCTGGAGTCATCTCATTACCAATGAAGACCTATATGGCAATGTCCGTATGGTTAAACACCAGTGACCATGTAGTCAGGATGCATGCTAATGAATGTCTTATGCAGGCAGAGTAAGTATATCTGCTAACCTGTAATTGATGCAGGTATGTGGGAGTCGGCTATCGGTAAGAAATCACTTAAATGTGATAATTTAATATATGTGTTGGTTTAACTTGCATGCTTACGTTCCAAATAAGTTTGATGATGCTGTATGTAGCCTTTCAGAATGAGATCCTGCTTAACATGTTAAATTCAGTATGCTAGAAAGATGCCATGCTTTAATCATTGCTCAAACACAACATACATGCTAAGTGATGCTTGAAGTGAGAACTGTTATAACATGTTTAAGATGTTAATGTTAACGATGCCTCAATGATACCTTTTCTTGATAACACCTAGTATGCCTCAATGATGCCTTTGCATGATAACACCAAGAATGCTAAAAGATATGTCCACATGAATGCTACAAAGAATATGTTTACATGCTTCACTCTGATTATTGCCCATGAACTGCAAACTGATGCTAGGTCCCAAGTAGAAAGACCATTCTAATAAATGTTTGCTTAAATGATCACTTTAATGTTGGTTTATGCGAGTGAGTTGGATTCTACTCGCCAGTGCATAGATGATGTGCTGACCCACGTTTTGTGGGCAGGTGCTCTTGCTTGGAATATTCTACACACGAAGATTGGCTTGATTGGTTCCGCGGCATCGAAGATTTGTTGGGCATACAGAAGCTCTCCTTGTACAAGATGATGTCTTCTGTTTATAAAGGGCATAATGTATGGAACATGTAATCAGTTGTACCAGTGAGATTGTAAGCCAAGTCGGTATATCGAGTTGTAATCCATTGTATCCAAATATCAAATGTAAGCTGTATAGCATTGTTCAGTTGGGTTCCAATGTAAAGAGAGATGTACTGTAATCATTGTACTTCAATACAAGTCTTGTACTCTTCTTTAATTATCAATAAAGAGAATAAAGTTCTATATATCTCTGTGTGGCTTCAAGTTACTTTTTTCTCCGCTGCTATAAAGAAGTGATGTACTTCTATTCAATGAGAAAGATTGTCCTCACTAACTTCAATTTGTCTGCTTCTGCCGCTGCGATGTGTTTCTATTTGAAGATAATCGATTATGTACCATCTTTGCCTAGTACAAGTGCAATACCAGACTTGTACGGCATCACGCCCAAGCGAGGACGATCGATTCCAAGAGATAAAATATGTGAAGAAATGACTCTACGAATCGGGGCGTGACAAATTGGTATCAGAGCACGGCTTTACGTCCTTGGTCTCTTCTTTGATTCGTTTCAAATCAAAGTTGTATCGATGATTAACCAAAGTTGCTTCCGCGATCACTCAACGTTGCTTCCGAGATTAAATCAAAGATTGCTTCCGCGATTATGCTGTTGTCGTTCTGTAATCATCCTTATATTGTTCATATTTGAAAGTTCGTTGACCCTCTTGGCTGCTCACTGGATGTTCCATACAATAAGTCTATATACATTGTGATGCCCATAAATGAATAATTGTTGTTGGTTTGGACACAAATAACCCAACAATGACTCGATGCCATAGTATGTTTATTGTGAATGCTGTTTGGAATTTTGGGAATAAAGGAAATGGCTATGTATGCTGCAACAAGTTGAGAATTGCATGTGATGTTGGAAAAGAATTGTGAATGAAATAATTGATGGATGAGTTTGACAGAACTGGTGAATTGACTCATGTGTGTTGCTAAGTGCTTTAGAGACGCTAAGAATGTTGGCTTATACTATTGAGACCCCGAGATGTTGGCTAAGTGTTGTGATCATCATAGATCACGAATGTCTGGAATAGAATTGAGTTGGTATTGTTTAAGGATGGCTTCATTTCTGAGTGGTATATTGCCTCTACCACCTCAGAACGAGATGTATGTTGACCCTTTCCATGGGATAGCAGTGAGACTATCTGTGAGTACTGGGTAGTGTCGAGACTTAGCTGGGAGTCATGTATTGTGGCTAGATGACTTGAGTGTCCCTTGACGGTGATGTTATGTTGGATAACGAGATTGTCGGAAATTGTAATCGGTGGCATGGTTATAAATTGTTTAGTCGAGTGCTGACTCAGACTAGTAAGACCGTTAGTATGCTATGAGTAAATGGATTTGGCTAGAGAATGTTGTGGCTTAGAATATCTGAATGTCGATTTCGATTGGTTGGATGCAAATTATTTGTGGCTAATACAATGTTGATTGCTAAGATAAAAGTTTTGGAAAAAGTTGTCGGTGACCAAAGGAATATTAGAGATTTGTGCCTTGACCCTAAGGTGTAATAGATGTTAACCCATCTAGATCACCAAAGGATAGTTGTTGCCTATGTGCAAGTATGCTGAGAAATTTAATGGGATTAGAAAAGTAACAAGTAGCAACCCTGAATATTATGTGGCATAGAGGATGGTTAATTGATACATGAATTATCAGATTGAATGGAATGAACTACTCGACCTTTGAGGTAGAGAATTTTAAGAATGCCGTAAGAGAGTTTGATGATTGAGAAACGAATGGGAACAAGAAATTTCAAATGTGTTGGATAATGTCGGTATAGGTGTTGTTAGTTGGGATATAGATTGTTGGCTTATGACTTAGTGGTGCAACCTTGTCATACAGACCGAATAGTATGATTCTATAGTTATATTAAAACTATCGAATCGTTGACCCTTGAATAGTTAACCTTGGTTATGGGTTTATGTGGGTACGAAGGAATCGGACCAGAAATTGAATCATTGGAAATTTACTTGATGGATTATTAGAACGATGAAGATCGTATGTCGGATTTGGAATTGACCGTAATGTTGATAGATCGATTTTAGTCGATTGTTGGGTAAGTCTAGAATGAGCCTCTGTGGGAATTATTTCCTTGAGGAAGACCCTGAATAGATAGACTTGACCCTAGCGACCAGTTGTTGATTTACCAATTGCTGGCTTAGCCCAATTGGCGATTCATTATTCAGACTGAATTGATACCCATAGGTTTGGGTAGAGTTCCTTAGAACTGTCGGTTGCTTGTTGGCCCTAAGAAATAGAAACTAGTATAACCCTAGTAGCCATCCACTCTAGGGGAGTCACCTGAATGATTAGGTATAGCTGTTGGTATAGCTAACCATTGAGACTGGACCGAATAATAGATGGCCGTTGGCGACCCATAGAATGACCTTGTGGCATTGAACGAGAGATGGTGATGAGTATGATCTAAGAATGATAAGTTGTAAGTATATGCTCCAATATGAACCTTAGAGATGTTCGACCCTTGAGAATTATGTGTCGGCCTATAGCGGAAAATGGAATCGTGGGATGAGACTTGATTTGTATATATCGAATAGTGAATTATTATATGAGATGGAATTGACTGCTCATGACGGAAATGTTGGATAAGTATCTATAGTCGGGTAGCTGGGTTAACCTTGACTGTTGCATAGAATTATACCCTGACTCGGATAATCGATAGTTGGTGATGTTGGATTGTATCTTTTAGAAAAGATGAATTGCCTCGGTGAAAAATATTGTTGGATTTGGGAAGGAAAATGATTGTTGTTGTGAAACCTTGATATGATTGGCTCTAAGTTAGACCCTTGATCGAATGTTAGAAATGTTATGCTTGGATGGAGATTGTCCCTGATGTTAAGTGGTGGCCTGGAAAATAATGATTGTGGCAAGGTGAATAAAGTGATAAGTCAATTGAAAGGATACTAAGTCTGATTGGAAAAGAGAGTTATATCGTGGCTGATCGAATTATACTATCATGGAAGTTGGTTGAAGTACATATGTTTTGGGGACGCCTAAAATATGTGTATGGATACAGCCGAAGTGATAGGTTGCGACTGAGATAATATTGTTGGAAGAATTTATCGCACTAGCGCAGACTTTGGCTGAAATGCATATATTTTGGGGACGCCTGAAATATGTGTATGGATCCAAATGAAGTGATGTGTTGCGACCAAGATAGAATGCAAGAAAAATGTTGGTGAATCAATGAGAAGTTGCAAGTATTTGGAAAAAGATAGATGGATTGAATCGTTGATTGATTAAAATGATACTGTTGGACAACTATTTTGAAATGACCGAGTGGGCTGAATTGAATATTGAATTGAAGCTGAATGAGTAACTCATTGTTTAAGTGAATCTAGTAGATGAGTTGCTTTCTTAAGTTTCGAGGACAAAACTTTTTCTGAGTGGTATATTATGTAATGCCCCGCTCTGCACGAGGCATTTGGTTGGCTTGTTGGATGGGATCAGAATGTTGGACCGTGACTTATATTGGAGATCAGGAAAATTGAGACTGATGTAGTCTTTCTTAGCTGGTTAGACGGAATGGGTATTGGAATGTGGCTCGCTGGTGGAGCTACGCTTAGTGGGATTGGAGCAGGAAGACCGTTATATAAGGCAAGTGGAACTGTCCTCCTTCCTCCTTATTCCTGCATGCTTAATAAATGGAATAATGTGATGCTATGAATATGTCCCTAATATCTCTTACCTTGAATGTTGAATAATGTGATGCGATGCTTTAGTTGCTAAATTGATAGAGATTCATATGCTGGAAATCATTGAATGAACAATACATGAACTTTGAATTGCTGAACGAATCACACTCGAACTGCTAATGTAACATGATGCCTGAGATTGAATTGATAATATCCCTTATGCTTAAGATCGATGAAATGAATCACTTGAATAATGAGATGCTGCATAAATAATACATGAGAAAAGAATTGAATATGCTATTGTCCCTATGAAATGAATGAAATGCTACAGGTCCCTTTCAAATGAATGAATACTGTTGTTCCTCCTTAGAAGGAACAAATGAGAAATGTTGCAATAAAGCAATGAATGAGAATTGATGAGCTTGGGATCGTTGAGATCACCAAATGAAATGATGGTAATGTTGGGAATGAATAAGTCATTGAACATGACTTGAATGAGATAAATGATGATGCACTGTTGTCTTTACTTCAATATTTTGCCATGCATTTTATGTTCACGATTGAGATGGACACGCATTCGCATGGTCATAGGACAACTTATGCATAAGTGATGGGGATATGTTTTCTCGGACGGTACCCCGGGACGTTAGGGCGACCGATCCGGCCTAGGAGAAAACATTGGCGTGCCAGTAGGGGCACGGGTTTTGTGAGGCATCCTTTGGGGCTAGCTACCTTCTCTGGAGTCATCTCATTACCAATGAAGACCTATATGGCAATGTCCGTATGGTTAAACACCAGTGACCATGTAGTCAGGATGCATGCTAATGAATGTCTTATGCAGGCAGAGTAAGTATATCTGCTAACCTGTAATTGATGCAGGTATGTGGGAGTCGGCTATCGGTAAGAAATCACTTAAATGTGATAATTTAATATATGTGTTGGTTTAACTTGCATGCTTACGTTCCAAATAAGTTTGATGATGCTGTATGTAGCCTTTCAGAATGAGATCCTGCTTAACATGTTAAATTCAGTATGCTAGAAAGATGCCATGCTTTAATCATTGCTCAACACAACATACATGCTAAGTGATGCTTGAAGTGAGAACTGTTATAACATGTTTAAGATGTTAATGTTAACGATGCCTCAATGATACCTTTTCTTGATAACACCTAGTATGCCTCAATGATGCCTTTGCATGATAACACCAAGAATGCTAAAAGAT
>JANAVB010028862.1:0-12719 GCA_029216955.1 Iris pallida | reverse complement strand
ATTGTCTCATAATTATACCAAACTTGGCATACAGGACCTGAAAAATGATATGGTCCTGTTGGCACAAGTTTTCTCGATCTGACGAGCGTGCACAAAGTATTTGGGAAACTTGCACAGAGGTCGATACGGTGAATTTCGACGGATACGCATCAAATTTGTCGCGCACACGCAACCAATTTGAATTCTGTCAAAGTCCACACATCCACAAAATCGTTATGCACCTTTTGATGCTTTCGGTTCGCGACCATGTCGTCCGGATTGGCGGGACGCACGTCGTATCGAACAATTTCTAGTTTTTAAAAAACAGTTTTAGCAGTTTTTTTCCCAATTTTTGAGTCGATTTATCTTAGCATCTACTGACTATAAAAATAATCTATGAACAAGGTTTGAATGCTGGTTAGGTTTTCTATAGGTGCCTATAAATAGGTTCCAAGGTTTCGCACTAGATCGACCAGAAACGGCCTTCCAAACAGGGCATTGGGACTGGATTCATGTTCCGTTTTTGACCAGTTTTCCTCAAACTTTGAATCGATCATCTGGCCAATATAAAGCATGTAAATTCGATCTACTTGAGAGGAGATAAACTCGTATGGGTTGGGAACATACCCGAGAAAACGGCTCACGGAACTATTGAACAATCGTCGAAAAACAACGCCGCAAAGTAGGGCCGTTGGTTGCCTTCGCTGCTGTTGCTTGGCCTGTGTATCAGCGCTGCGCGCGATCGCGCGCTGCCTCTGGCGCATCGTGGCCGGCCATTGGCCGCGTGGGGTGGCGCCAGAGGGTCGTCGGGGTGGTGGCGGAGGTTGAAGTTAGGGTTTGGGTTACTGCACCCTCTCTATCGGCTTACAATTATATACTCGAGCAGTTCGGTTCTGTCGCTGCCTTACTATGATATGCATGAATCCCTGGGTCGGGCCCGAGCCCTTGGGGAGGCTCGGATGTGGGCCCTTTGGGATGGGAGTTCTTGTTCCTTATCCTTTTTATTTCTTCTACATATATTCATACATACAAATATATGTATACATATATATATTTATACATACAAATATATGTATACATATATATATATATATATATATATTTATATATATATATACCTACACTTATATATATTTGTATACATTTATACATACATACACACATATTATATTATATATTTATATATACGTACACATATTTTTATATATTTATATATATATACACATATATGTACACATGGTATTATTTGTATTTATATATACACATACACACCTATTATATTAATATTTCTATTTACATACACATACACGTATACAGTATATATATTTATATATACATGCACATACACATATATACAGATATATATTTTTATATAAATACACATACACACATATATTTATTCCTTGATAAATAATAAATTAATAATAACTAATAATAATAAATAATTTATTTCCAATGACCACAATAATAATATTATTAATAATAATAATTCCACTAGTAATTAAAATAATTCAATAGTAGCTCCTGGATGGGCATATCATATACTCCCATTATTGGACCCCAGAAAATCGTATCAATACTCTAAGACGCTATTTAATATTAATAATACCTATAACTTACATATAATAAATATTTAGAAAATAATTACCAATTCTTAAAATATATACAAAATGTTTGCATTTTCCAAACATGTCTACAAGGCCGTATTTGGTTCCACTACATGACTACATGGGCTTGGATTCAGTTCGGATCCAGTTTGACTAGTTCGGTACGACCGGGTCACTTAAACGTCAAATAATATTAATAATGAAACATTAAACTATTTATAAAGGTTAAGTCGCAACTTGGCCTGGTTTTCTTAGTTAGGACATCACTATGGCTCGGTCTTCTCTGGCATGGCTAATACACTAGTCAAAGCATGCCACTGCACTATCCGTGCCATGCTTTCCAGTCGTCTTGTACTCCAATTTCTAACCATGAATAAAATCATCTATCGTAATAATTAACTAAATAATTATTTCTAAAATTTCTAAAATCACCATTTAAATAAAATAAATAATAATAAAATATTTTGAAAATTCTGGGAAGGGGAGCTACAATAAATCTACTAAGTTAGCGCCCCCCCTGACTCATCTAACCCCTCAGATGAAATACAATATCGAAATAATTAACGGATCGGGAATATTAGATATTCCAGAGACAACTATGATGCATATATCAGATAAACGTTTAGCATATGAAGACAAAATATCTATGTTTTCTTCTTCGTCCTCCGATCCCAATCCATAATTACTAAATTACAAAACTTGTCATCTTACTCAGTTCTAGAATTCATTATTAACTAGAACATTGAAAACCCTAAATTAAATTAGATCTTACGATCTAGGGTTCCTAAACAACGACAAAAATTAAATCTAAACCTTCAATCTCATAAATCAAACAAGGAGGCTCTGATACCACTTGCTAGAGATTTATTGTACCATGTCGATTCATGAGATGAAGAGCATAAATTAAATTGCAGAAGCGTACCTGAATCCATTGCTAGGCTTGATAGAACTTGAAGCGATCGTCTCTTTATTGGGTTCGATCTTCCAACTTGCTACGACCCTTAATGACAAAGGTGAATCCGAATCCTTTGTCCCTCTCTTTATGTTGTTGGGGATGCAGAAGAGAAAAAGAGAAAACTTATCTTTGTTGGCCGTATAAGTTGGGGACCATAACCCTAACGAATACACACACACACACACACACACACACACACACACACACACACACACACACACACACACACACACACACACATATATATATATATATATATATATATATATATATATACATGTGTGTTTTGATATTTCTAATTTGGCCCCTCATCAAATTAGAATTATCTCAGGTATCTACACATTAATTCCATGACAATTATACCCTTAAGCCAATTTCCAAATAGACCACTTTAATTTGGCTTAATTATTTAGATAGCCCAAATACAATTAAGTTTACATGTATAGCCCCTTAATTATTGAATAATTCCAACACTTGTATACTATGTATCTGCAAACCTAAACTGGGATTAAAACTTAGATGTTGTTGTCAATTATTATTGTTGTAGCCCGTCCTTATCTTGTCCTAGTTCTTTAAAATTGTTGTCCATATTTGTACTGTGTCAGCCTGTCTATTTTCATGCAACATCCTCAAGTCATTGTAATTCAATTAGAGGAATAATTCATGTTTGCAGAAAATTATGATAGTTTGTATGTAGCCACTGAATGTTGTCATCTTACTTGTAAAATTTGATCATCTCAGGAGCTAGAGAAAGATCTCTGTGTTCATGAGCTCAGTTTCAACAAAGAAGAAGCTTTTGATGTTTGAGAAAATATTTTCTGCATATTAGGATGCATGAAGCAACATTCGTAATGATTTGGTATGGTACTGCATCTAAAATGCTTTTACAGAGTCAATTGCAACATGTTTGATTATACTTTACCTTAAGATAATGTTAGGAATATAGAAGTGTGGATGGATAAGTACTAGGGAATCTGTTTTTACACTTTCATTCCTCCTTATCCTAACTTTATATAATTTAGGTTGCTGTAGGTAATGCTGAGATTGTAAAAGATGATTTAAATGGGGTAGACAAAGCTGTAAGTGCGATATTGGGACAACACATGATAGAACATGATCAGTTACGGGTTATCATCACTAAAGTAAATTCAAAAAGCAGAGGGATGATAAGGGTTAAAGTATCACAAAACCAAAGATTGCATTTTCTATGCATGTGTTCTTATATATTTTCCTGATGTAGTTATCAGGTGGTTACTTCATGTAGTCTGTAATTTAACTTATGGAGTTGATATCTTAGATATTCGATTAATGGGTGTGCTTCTGGTAGATTTAAACTTTGTTAGTTTTGTTACGCTTACTAATATTATTTGATACATCAATTTTGTCATCTGTAAGAAGATACTTGTATCATGAACCTTCAACAATTAGACCCAGTTTTGGTGCTTAGGAAGCCCAAACTCACTCCGACATATCCCATTGTGTTCCTAATGGGTGTGTTTCATATGCCTTTTCTTTCTTTTTTTTTTTACTATACAAGAAGATGGTTGTATCTTTTTCTTCTTCTAAACTTCTTTTGTTTATTCTCACTCAAATTCAACAAACTTAGATTTGTTTTAGATTTTTACAAATTCAACCTTGATTATATTGTGCTTGTTCTTATTAGTTGGCTTAAATATCAAATCTACTCTTCATCTCTTAAGCTTCAAGTGTACTGGGTCCACAACGTTAATGTTCTGGGTCCACAACGTTAATGAGAACAGAAACTTTTTATGATCTAACTTGGGCAGGGTCGCAGAATAAAATATAATTTTGAGAACACTTGTTTCATGTAGTTGCAATTGTTTTAGTTGTAGTCCATTTTGACATCATCATATCAATTTAGCTTGTCTTTTATTGTAACATAGATAGGTGGAAAGGCTTTAGAGTAAACCTTAACAACAAGTGCTTACTTGGACATGATTATATATATGATCAGTTTTTGGTTTGTGATGTTTTGAAGTTGTGTTGTAATGGTGTGTTTGGTTTTGTGTTTTCAGGAGATTGAGGTGAACCTAATAATTACATACTATTCTATGCCCGAGATGACTGGGTACGATCTGCTCAAGAAAGTCGAGGTATCTACCATTCTTTCTTGATTTTCTAGTGATTTTATTGTGTTCTTTCATTAGATGTGTGTCAAGAGAAACAAAGGAGTCAATCATTTATTTGAGTTTTTGATTATTTTTTTTATTTGTGGGATAGGAATCATCATTCTTGAGAAACCTACAAATCACAGATGTGGCCAGAGAGAAAAATCACATGTGGCCAGAGAAGAAGACCATACTAAGATTTAGCAGTACTAGCCTGGCAGCACATCAGTGATAATCGAATTAGACATTCTTGTATATGCCTTTTGTATGAAAATATCAATAGTTTTGACAATGGTACTATGCCAAGTTTATTGTACAATACTTTCTAGAAACATTGCTAAAATTTATTTGTTATATATGAATTTTAATTGCATCCCTCTTATAGGCGGAACATGGAAAACAATACTATTGTAGTAGTTAGGTTCTTAAAACTCCTAAAAGTGAATTATATTTTTTCGTGAATTTTCTTAAAATTTTCATAATAAATTGGCACCAACTTTATTAGGATATTTTTAATCCGTTACAAAAACTTACCTTTTGTGACGACTTAATGAACCGTCATAGTGATAATCGAATTAGACATTCTTGTATATGTCTTTTGTATGAAAATATCCATAGTTAATCGAATTAAACATTCTTGTATATGTCTTTTGTATGAAAATATCCATAGTTTTGATAATGGTACTATGCCAAGTTTATTGTACAATACTTTCTAGAAACATTGCTAAAATTTATTTGTTATATATGAATTTTAATTGCATCCCTCTTATAGGCGGAACATGGAAAACAATGTTGGGAAAGAAGCGCGGAAACCTTTCCCCAAACTGGAGAGTACCTGCGAGAGGACCGAGCAATACAACGCACGAACCCAAAAACAAACACACAAAACAATCCACGCAGACACAGAGAATTTTTGACGTGGAAAATCCTTGCGAGAAAAATCACGGGACGATCGGAGTCCAACCCTGAGAAGCCTCCACTAATGGAATAGAAGAATTACACCCTCTACAAACTCCTCCCGATCCAAATCGGATCCCCACAACACTCAGAGATAAGAACAATGATTACAAGGCTACGAAGAGCGAGAACGACGAGTAAAGATTACCCGAACACGATCTCCTTCGAATAGCGACCTTCAATCCTACGTCTTCTTCTCCGAAGTTGCAATGGCACTCTTGCCTCCTTCCTCTCTCAAACTTGTGTTTTCTTGCGTTGTGGGATTAGGGTTTGGAAATCCCAACTTAACTCCCCAATCCCGCAACAAACCTGGACCATTGGATTAGATCCAATGATGAAAACTCATCCAGAATCCCGCTTCAGCCCCGACGACACAGAGTTCGGCCAGAACTCTGTGTGGGGCATCCAGAACCTCACGCCACAATGCTGGAGTGGCCAGACCGAGTTCGGCCCGAACTCGCCATGGGACCGAGTTCGGCCCGAACTCGGATCCCCTGTTCCAGAACCTCCCTCTGGGCAGCAACAGCAGCAGCGACTCCGCGTCGCCTACTTCCCGAGCTTCTTCGACACACGAACGGCGCTCGTCGCACTCTGGGGTCTTCTCCACATAGGTTGGGAACCCCACCCACTCCAACAAATCTTCCCCTTCACAACTATGGGGAGGATGTCGTCATCCCGACGATCTGCCTGCAGTACTCAAACTTCCCCCTTGATAGAATCTTCGTGAACATATCAGCTCCGTTGTCATCTGTATGAACCTTCTCAAGCTCCGTGTCCTTCTTCTCAACCACATCCCGTATCCAGTGATACCGAGTCTCGATGTGCTTGGACCGGCTATGAAACGTCTGATTCTTCACAAGATGGATAGCACTCTGACTGTCGCAAAGCAAAGTATACTGCTCTTGCTTCAGTCCCATTTCCTACAACAGCTTCTTCATCCACAAGAGCTCCTTGCAAGCCTCCGTCGCCGTAATGTACTCTGCCTCTATCATCGACAAGGCAACACACTTCTGCAACCGCGACTGCCATGACACCGCTCCTCCCGCAAACATTATCACGTAGCCTGAAGTCGATCTCCTCGTGTCTACATCTCCAGCCATATCAGCGTCAGTATACCCAACCAGCTTCGGCTCGTCACCACTAAAGGAAAGTCTTCAACCGGCAGTGCCCTGAAGGTATCGTAGAATACACTTGACCGCACTCCAGTGTACCCTTCCAGGATTTGAAAGATACCTGCTAACCGTACCAACTGCATGAGCAATATCTGGCCTCGTACACACCATAGCATACATAAGGCTTCCCACAGATGAGGCATATGGAACCCGCTCCATATCTTCCTTTTCGTCCTCAGTAGATGGACACTGCTCCTCAGTGAACTTAAAGTGAGCCGCGAGGGGGGAACTCACTTTCTTCGACCCGTCCATCCCAAAACGCTGAAGTACCCGGTGAATGTACTTCGTTTGGGACAAGTGTAGCAGCTTGGACTCTCTCTCTCGGCTGATCTCCATCCCAAGAATAGTCTTCGCTGCGCCCAAATCCTTCATAGAGAAGGCCGCGCCCAGTTGGCGCTTCAACTCCGCTATCCTAGTGGCATTCCGTCCCACTAATAGCATATCATCAACATAGAGCAATAAAATGATGAAATCATCATCGGCAAAATATCTCACAAATGCACAATGGTCCAACGTCGTCCGTGCATAACCATGCTCCCCCATAAACGACTCAAACTTCCTGTACCACTGCCTCGGAGCCTGCTTCAGACCATACAAGCTCTTTCTCAAACCGGCAGACCAAATGTGACTTGCCCTTCTCACAGAATCCCTTCGGCTGCTCCATGTACAACTCCTCCTCAAGATCACCGTGGAGGAATGCCGTCTTCGCATCCATCTGCTCGACCTCCAAGTCGAGACTGGCTGCTAATGCTAGCACCACCCGAATAGACGAATGCTTGACGACAGGCGAAAAGATCTCATCATAATCTACGCCTTTCCGCTGACCGTAGCCTTTGACTACCAGCCTCGTTTTGTATCGAGGGCGAGTAGAATCATCCGTCTACTTCACTCTGAACACCCATCGATTCTTCAAAGCCTTCTTGCCCTTTGGCAATCGCACCAGATCATAAGTGGAATTGGTGTGCAAGGAACTCATCTCCTCCTGCATAGCCACCATCCACTCCTGCCTGTGTTCGTCTTCCATAGCCTCTGCAAAACTTTCGGGCTCTTCCCCGTCAGTCAGTAGCACATACTCATCCGGTGAGTATCTCGTACATGGTCGACGATCCCTGTCACTCCTTCTCAGTGGAGCCACTGGTGCTGGCTGTATACCGACAGCCTCCTCCCCTTCAGGAACTGCCTCCCTGGCATGCTCATCCTCCTGAGGGACACCCTGACCACCATCAGCAAGCTGATGATCAAGGTTGGGAGCAACTCCATGTACCGGCTCTTCCATAACTGGATCCTCTGCGATGTCCTCTGGAAACTGCTCGAAGCGAAATGACTTTAACTCAGGCAATTCCTCAGCCTCAGAAGGCGTCTCGGAATCCTGAGTGTTGGTCATGGTCTGATCCTCGACGAACACCACGTCCCTGCTTCTGTAGAGCTTTCCTTCCACTGGATCGTAGAGTCTATAGCCAAACTCATCCCGACCGTAGCCGACAAATACGCATCGCCTCGTCTTCGGCTCAAGTTTGGTCCTCTCGTCCTTCGGTACATGCACGAAGGCCTTACAACCAAACGCCCCAGGTGACTGTATGACGGCTCTTTGTCGTACCTACTTTGTCAGGTACATCACCCTGCAAAGGAGCACGAGGAGACAAATTAATAATATAAGCAGCTGTGAGAAGAGCCTCACCCCAATAACTGCCCGGCAAGTTTGCTTCTGACAGCAAACACCGCACCCTCTCCATCAGTGTCCTGTTCATGCGCTCCGCTACACCATTGAGCTGAGGTGTCTTTGGCGGAGTCTTCTGGTGTCGTATCCCTTGCTCTCTATAATACGCATCAAAGGGACCGATGTATTCTCCGCCATTGTCGGACCGAACACACAACAACTTCTTGCCCGTCTCCCTTTCAACGGAGGCCTGAAACTCCTTGAAAGTAGGCAGCACCTGATCCTTGGCCTTTAAGGCATAGACCCAAACCTTTCTGGAACAGTCATCAATAAAAGTCACAAAGTAAGAAGCACCACCAAGAGATTTTACCTTCATAGGACCGCAGACATCCGAGTGAATCAACTCGAGCAACGCCGGCTTCCTCGAACTTGGGTGACTTTGGAAAGACACCCTATTTTGCTTCCCAGCTAAACAGTGCGTGCACTTCTCCAACTTTGTAGACTTGAGCCCCGGAATCACCTTCCTGTTCACCAAGTAGCTCATCCCCTTCTCGCTGATATGGCCGAGCCGCCTGTTCCATAACTCGGTAGACGCATCACTGACTGCGTTCACCTCCTGTGCCCCCTGTGCGCTCCCCTCCATATAATAGAGATCGGACTTCTTGCTTCCTCTGGCAATCACCATCGAACCTCTAGAAAGCTTCCACTGACTATTCCCGAAGAGACTGAAGAATCCCTCGTCATCCAACCTTCCAACCGACACCAGGTTGAAACGGATATCAGGGACATGACGAACATCCTTGAGAACAAGAACCGCACCCGTCTTCGTTCTCAAATGCACATCTCCAACGGCAACCGCCTTCGACACATCTCCGTTGCCCATCTTCAACACGCCACAGTCGTTTGTCGTGTAAGTGGCAAACAGTGCCCTGTTGTGAGATACATGTGCTGAAGCCCGTGAGTCCACCAGCCAAGAATTGTCATCGCAGGCGAGGTTTGTAATGACCTCATCACCTACGACGATCACATCGCCTCCATGCATCGAGGCCGTCGCTGTAGTGTTCTCTTCTTGCTTCCCCTTGTCGCCCTTCTTCTCTCTCTTCCAAGCGAAACAGTTCCGCTTGATATGGCCCTTCTTACCGCAATGGTAACACTCTGAGTCCTCATAACGACCCTTGGACTTCCCCCTGCTCTTGTCTCTGCCACTACCTGGACCCCTGCTTTGCCCCTTCTGCGGCTCTCTGAAACCAATGCCTCTGAGTGGTGGAATGTGGATGAAGTACCCTGAGAACGTCTCCGTATCTCTTCATTCAGCACCTCGCTCTTGGCAAACTCCAGACTGACCACGCCCTCTGGAGCAGAAGCGATCATAGATACTCGTACGGTCTCCCACGAGTCTGGCAATGTACACAACAGACATAGTCCCTGAACTTCGTCGTCGAACTTGACTCTCATAGAAGATAGCTGGTCAACCACGTCCTGGAACTTACTCAAGTGATCCGAAAATAGACGCCCCATCCTTGTACCGCAGACCCATCATCGTTCGGATCAGGAACAACTTGTTTACCCCGGTCTTCTTCGCATACAAGGATTCCAGCTTATCCCACAACGTCTTCGCGTGCTCAATATTGGCAACGTGGTTGTACACGTTCTCATCAACAAACTGCCGTATGTACCCGCACACCTATATATGCTCGAATGTCCAGTCCTCCTCGGATTTATTACTGGGCCTCTCGGATACAAACACGGGTAGATGCAGCTTCTTGACAAATAAAAAATCCTTCATCTTGCTCCGCCAATAATGATAGTTTGTGCCATTTAGATTCACCATGCACACCGGCTTCGCGTCCATCTCTCCTCTCTGGTTTCTCTGTCAACTACTGACACTCCTTCTGAATTCCAGAACCTGGCTATGACACCACTCTGTTGGGAAAGAACCGCGGAAACTTTCCCCAAACCGGAGAGTACCTGCGAGAGGACCGAGCAATACAACGCACGAACCCAAAAAACAACACACAAACAATCCACGCAGACACAGAGAATTTTTGACGTGGAAAACCCTTGCGGGAAAAACCACGGGACGATCGGAGTCCAACCCTGAGAAGCCTCCACTAATGGAATAGAAGAATTACACCCTCTACAAACTCCTCCGATCAAATCGGATCCCCACAACACTCAGAGATAAGAACAATGATTACAAGGCTACGAAGAGCGAGAACGACGAGTAGAGATTACCCGAACACGATCTCCTTCGAATAGCGACCTTCAATCCTCCGTCTTCTTCTCCGAAGTTGCAATGGCACTCTTGCCTCCTTCCTCTCTCAAACTTGTGTTTTCTTGCGTTGTGGGATTAGTGTTTGGAAATCCCAACTTAACTCCCCAATCCCGCAACAAACCTGGACCGTTGGATTAGATCCAATGATGAAAACTCATCCAGAATCCCGCTTCAGCCCGACGACACAGAGTTCGGCCAGAACTCTGTGTGGGGCATCCAGAACCTCACGCCACAATGCTGGAGTGGCCAGACCGAGTTCGGCCCGAACTCGCCATGGGACCGAGTTCGGCCCGAACTCGGATCCCCTGTTCCAGAACCTCCCTCTGGGCAGCAACAGCAGCAGCGACTCCGCGTCGCCTACTTCCCGAGCTTCTTCGACACGAACGGCGCTCATCGCACTCTGGGGTCTTCTCCACATAGGTTGGGAACCCCACCCACTCCAACAAACAATACTATTGTAGTAGTTAGGTTCTTAAAACTCCTAAAAGTGAATTATATTTTTTCGTGAATTTTCTTAAACTGTTCATAATAAATTGGCACCAACTTTATTAGGATATTTTTAATCCGTTACAAAAACTTCCCTTTTGTGACGACTTAATGAACCGTCATAGTGATAATCGAATTAGACATTCTTGTATATGTCTTTTGTATGAAAATATCCATAGTTAATCGAATTAAACATTCTTGTATATGTCTTTTGTATGAAAATATCCATAGTTTTGATAATGGTACTATGCCAAGTTTATTGTACAATACTTTCTAAAAACATTGCTAAAATTTATTTGTTATATATGAATTTTAATTGCATCGGCCTCTTATAGGCGGAACATGGAAAGCAATACTATTGTAGTAGTTAGGTTCTTAAAACTCCTAAAAGTGAATTATATTTTTTCGTGAATTTTCTTAAATTGTTCATAATAAATTGGCTCCAACGTTATTAGGATGTTTTTAATCCGTTACAAAAACTTACCTTTTGTGACGACTTAAATTTTTGAGATAATTAGTTTAACTATCACTTAAACCCAATTAGGAAGGTTATTTTCGTCCCTTAAGTTTTTGCCACGCCTTCTTAGTAGCACTGTTTAAATTCGCATCAAATACCGTCTTAAATAATATTTGAGATGGCATTTACGTTTATTAAGTCGAACTTTAGCCGTCCCAAAAGGTCACTTTTTTGTAGTGCATCATGTGTCAAATGAGACTTCGGCGAACAGCTTGTGGATGAAACTTAAATATCTATACGAGAGGAAGATCGTTGGCAACAAAGTTTTTCTGATTTAGAAGCTTGTCAATCCCAAGTTTAAAGAAGGTGACTCCATATCTAAATATCTAAATGAAGTTCAAAGTATTGTGAATCAGCTTGCATCCATGAAGATGGTGTTGGACGACGAGCTTCAAGACCTTCTTTTGCTTCTCGTTGTCGGATATTTGGGAGACTCTGGTGGTGTTTCTTAGTAACTTCGTACCTGACGAAATTGTATCCATGAACTAAGTTACATAGCATTTTGAATGAAGAAAGTCATCCGGATCCTCCCATTCTCATGCTCTTGTTACCATTAATAGTGGGAGGAGCAAAAGTCGACAGCCTCCGAACTAAAACAAGTCAAGAGGAAAATCAAAGGCTAGGAAGGACATCAGTTGCTATTATTATGGTAAGAGTGGACACATAAATGGAAATGCCGAAAGTTCAAGCGAGAACAAAAGGATTGGAGTACCAATGAAAAGCAAGAAAACAATGAAACTGCAGCCATTGTCGGTGACAATGAAATTGTGTTTTTCTCAGCATGTGAAGAAGAACGTGCAATTCTCACTTTCCAAGACTCGAAATGGATGATTGATTCTGGTGCTTCCTATTATATTACTCCTCGAAAGGACTACTTCGCTTCGCTTTGTGATGGTAACCTTGGAACGGTAAAAATGGATAACAAAAACTCTTCTCAAATTCTTGGCATTGAAAATAATAATTAGAAACTCCAATCAAGTTAAAG
>JANAVB010028860.1:0-61362 GCA_029216955.1 Iris pallida | reverse complement strand
GTTAGTCTCTAAGTCAAACAGTCTCTAGGGTTAAACTAACAACCAAAATCATAATTCACCCATCTAAATAATATAAAATAAATAAAAAAATCCAAAAATCATAATATGATTTAAATATTATTATTAAATGATAAAAATTACAAAAGTTCAAAATTACCCTCGTTTCAGAAAAGTGGTGGTTACAAGTCTACCCTCCTTAAAATAATTTCGTCCTCGAAATTAAGATGATCCTACTCTTTCTAGGTCAAATCCCCAACAATCATGGTCTTAGAAAACTTATCTAAATCATCAGTTGAAAAGAAATCATACAGGGTTATGGCAGGTAATATCAGTCTGGGGTCTCATCATCTAGCCATTATAGTCATACTAGATCAAAAGTAGTCGTAAGGTATCAAACATACAAACAATATGGTAGGGTACAGTAATCATCAAATGATAATGTATAGGTCAAGAACTCACCTCTACTAGGTCTGGTAGCTGGAACTCTCCCGGAGGTAGGCCTCGACTAGGGGCAGGTGTAGTAGGACAGTCTCGTACCTTGTGTGCAGCTGACCCACAAAATAGGCACAATCCTAGTCTCTTCCTACAGTCCTTCCATACGTGCCCAAGCTTCTTACAGAAGCAGGTAGGCACTCGCTCAATTGGCCTCTGTTGGACAGAATCTGAACTGGATAGGCTGGTCTAGGCTGGAAGCCGGGGTACTCCTGAGGCTCTGGGTATATACTGCTCCTCGCTCTCTTGGGACTAGGCTCTCCCCTCGAATGCATGTAATCCCACAACAGTTGGAAACTGAGACTCTGCTCTCTCATAAGCTCAGCCTGAAGTCTTGTACCTCCTGCACATCCTGAAGAAGTCTGTAAATATGAGCTCCATCAGGAATGGCATGGGGTACCACTCCAGGAGGCAAGGAAGGCCCTCAGTCTCCGGCTGAACTGCAGCCCTCTCCTGAAGGATAGGAGATGGGGAAAACTCTCCGATGAGGCTACTAACACCTCCTGAGCAATAGAAGGGGAAGTACAATCTCGGTCTCATCCGGAATTGCAGCTGTGCACTGGGGACAGACTCTGGTCGTGGGTGCCATTCTGGAAAAGATAAGAAGAAAAAAATAAATCATCGGCTGTAAGGCAGTCTATCATCCTATATGAAAACTGATGATTATATAAAAACAACTGGAATTAACTATATAGGGTTACTATTTAAAGATGATCAAAATCGAAAGTTTAAAGCACGTACATTGAAATCCAATACGATATATATAAAAGAAAAGTTAGTCTGGCACGATCTAAGTTGATCAATCTCTTGGTAAATCAAGATTTGGGAAAGATGGGGAACAAGGTTATCAAAGTCTGAGCACGAGCATCCAAGGATGGAGATCTAGGTCACAATTAAATTTAATTCAATTGAGTACGACCCAGATTTTAATATGATAAGAAAAGATGACCAAAGTCGATTGGTCGTGATCAATGGAGTTAGGTTCAATGATATTGAAAAATTTAAAGGATAATTCAAGGATATGGAATAAGTCAATTTTTTCCTTTTGATAGGGAAAACAGAAGACAAGGTTTCATAGGGAAGTCAAGTTAATCATCTCTCTCTGATACCATCAAGCTTATCTAATCATCATTTGTCAATCATATCCTTATCTCATAAGTCCAAATATGAAAAAACCTTTATATGACTACCACAGAATTTATACCCTTTTGTTATGAAGATTGGACCTTGTCATGATCATCATAGGCTCAATTCTTAAATTCCTAAACATTATTCATGAAGCATACCCTTTTATTTATTAGTACTCAATATTAACCACTTAATCATCTTTAAATCCAAATTCTTCCACCTTGTCTCAAATTAGATCCGAAACCTCTAAATCAAGTTTTATGAAATCCTTGAACTTGTTCAAATTACTCTCCTCGTGTTGTTCAATCTGAAACTACTAGACCTTACAAAACTTATTCTCCATTAAAATAACCTTCATATTTCCTTCAACGTACACCCTCAAATATTATTCTCCTTAAAATTTAAAATTTTCTCAAAAATCTCTATATATTCTTTAATTCAAAAAAAATCCTTGCGTTCTTTCTGCTCTTAACCATTTTCTTGCAATATCATATTCAATTTCGTATTACCATCGAATACAGTTAAAACTCTTCTCCCTTACTAAGTCCCTAAATTTAACATCATAGCCTTAAGTAACGTCTCAGAATCAATAACCAAAATTTATCCAAGTCCTCAACTGTCGACTCGAATATCCTCGTCAGCTAAAAATGCATCTATTATCTACATCCAAATATTTCTGTGTTGATCGTTCCTAGATTGATAATATAAATCTCTTGATTTATTCTCACTTTTTACCACATCCCTATCTCAAAATTCTATATCAAAGACCAACTTTTATATCCCTACCTAGATATCATGAGATAACAAATTACGTCCTTTTCGAGCTAGATGATTTACGTCACTTCCTTGACCTTTCAAGGTAAAAAGGTATGGAGATTCAAAGGTTCCAAAGTATAGATGACGAATTAGACAAGATGGTGATTGATGTAATTGGGATAGAGTTAACTAAGATAAGAAAATGGAATGCAAAAATAATGGCAAGAAGAAATAATGATAAAACCTGTTCTTGCTCATCTGTTCAAAGGAATGAACGAATTTGAGATATAATCTGATAACCATACACGTCTTCCTGAAATCATGTTGCTAGAATTTTGCCACGCCAGTAAGCATAGCTGCAATAAACAATAGAGTCCGTAACTAAGGTATACACCCTATAATCATGTTATTTAGAATTCTTACCTCGCCAACCGGTATGGCTAAGAAAATCTAAATTCCATAACTAGGATAATATATCTAAAATCAGGCTCTACGTCCTTGTCGTGCTAGCCAGTATGACTGCAATAAATTCTAACTCCACAAATCAAGTAGACATTTACCTTTCTCACTGTCCTTATCAAGTATATGTTATCAGGTTATACCCTAAATTCCAAATAAAATAAAAAAAAATAAATATATTTAAATACAAACTCAAAGTCAACAACTAATCAACAAGGTTCAAGATTCAACAATGAATCCATCAAAATCAAATTCAATAACAAGGAGTAATGAGTGAATCAAATGAGTAATGGGTGAATCAAATTAGGAAAAAGATTTCAGATCGAAGTTAAAATAAGATTCTCAGGGGTTCCCAGGAATCTCTCAAGGAATCCTAACAGTGATTGGGTATCCTCTCATTCTAACACTTTGCTTCCTATACCCTATAGCAGGCTCGTAGTAGTACAACTAAATTGCCGTACTATCACGACATCGCACTAATGCGAATCTGGTCCTGCATGGACCGGAGAGATGAAATCGTGTCTCCATAACTATCTTGAAACAGATCAAACAAGGAATCAATTACTGAAAAAGAAGCAAAATCATCAAAGGAGGACAGTTGTTTTCAAAAGGAGACAATTAACAGCAAGAATTTGATAAGAGTTTTCTAATGTGATTGAGTACCTTAACTTATATCTTATATCCTACTGCAGGCTGTAATGATACTCTAGTTCGAGTACCACTACGAAATCACTAGTTTATTGGATGACCTGCATGGGACCACTAAAAATGTGTCACGACCCGTACCCAGTGAAAGGGCACGAGAAGTAATACGCCCAGCCTACGCCGCAGTGTCGGCGGTAGAACGCTGTCCTGAGTCACAATATCTAACACAGTCTAGAATAAGCTCCGAATGGAGAGTAAAATAGTAAGTAACTCAATCACAACACTAAGATGGAATAGAAGAAAGAATCACAAGAGAGTCACAACATAAATAGAAGTCTAGGTGTAAACCACCAGAATAAACTCAAGTACAACTCATAAAGTCTCAAATAGAAAGACAATAAATACTAAGTCACAGCTAGACTAGGCAAGTCCTCAGCGACTGTTGGATCCTCCTGAGGGTCCACGTCGCCAGTGTCATCTAAGCCAATGCCATAATAAGTAGGGCAGAACTCCTCATCATCACCTGTAAAATTTTCAATATGCCCAGTCAGGACGGAACGAGCACATATCTCTCACAACAGTTCATATCAGGATTGGACATATAACAAGCTATAGAAAACTATACTGAATCGTTGTAAAGAAAGTCAACAAGAGAAGAGATATAAAATGAGCAAGTCATTGTGGATAAGATAGTAGGACAACCTATTAGTCGACCAAGTCATTGTGGATAAGAAGATAGTAGGAAACTGTATAAAGCAAAGAACACCAGGTAAGTTTGATCCTCTCTAAACTCGAACTACTTGTGCCCCTTTTCAAAAATCTCGCGTACTTGTATCTTGACTATCTGACCAACGTGCTATTACAGCCTAGTTTTTGTAAGCTTACTCTTTTATCGAGCTTGATTCGAGGCATATGTTTAGTGGGGACGCCTTCTAACTTATTTCTAATCAGAAAGTGTATTATGGTTTGATCAACCATGATGCATTTGGTTCGCTCTTCGTTTCATTACACTACGTGATGGAGATATATAGGTATCTAGGATCTCATCCGCGACTGCTTGACAATTCCTCTGATTATATGTTCGCCCTTGAATCACGAAATTGTATTCAGTAACATCTTCCTTGAATTCGTTATTATTTTTTGTCTTTCACCGATTTGGAAGGACGAAAGCTCGTGATGGTAGAGAGATACGGAGTATTCCCCTGGCTATGATAATGGTAGGCACAAGTGTAGCTACCATCGGCCAGTCATGTGACCGAGTTACTCGTTTCTCCTCTCGACCCAAACTGTTATCGGGACTTTCAAGCCACCTGAACTTGAGGATGATTAGAGTTCTACCCTTAGTCAAAATGCCAACCCTAGGAGACTACCTATTCTCGAAAAAAACAAATGGAGGAGCCTCTAATTATTTCTTGAAGCTTACTTTAACTATACCCTTGTGACACTAGTCTGGCAGTTTGACCCCAATAGAAAAACTCACGACTCAGTTGTTAGAAGTTTTTTTATTTGTAAGATATGCCTGAGTTGGGTTACCCTGTAGATAACTCTGTAATACTGTGGGCGAGTAAGTCATCCTATTTCATCGACCATGTGTCATGGTACACACTCGTTTTCCATTAGTGAGGAATGATCCTTGATTCGACTTATAACCATCGTACCCCATTACGCTGTGCTTGGTTCTTTATTAACAAGAGTCGAGGTACAATACCTGGACTTTGGAATTCTTCCAACCTCATATTCCTAAGACCAGTCCTAGCTTCTAAGGTGGGTAGATGTATGCCTTCTAAAATTTTAGGATACACGAGGATTACCGATTGATTAGAATAACTTCCATTAGGTGATGATTAGTGCCCTTGACTCCACTTTTCATTTAGATTATTTTTGTGTCCCCCGACCGTGTCACTAATATTCGGAGCACGAGACCAGCTGTTACCTTCCAACAAAATTTCATATGCAAGATCTAGACGAGTCCACCTTCCTAGGTATGTCATGTCCCACTCAAACTCATCCCCTTGTACTCTATTTTTATGGTATGACTTCCGGGTTAAAAAGGACTGGCTATAACCCTTACCATACTGCCGGTATACTTTCTCGAATACAATTAGAGACTCAACCTCGACTCAATTCATTTCGCCCCAATATAGGTTATGGTCGACTCGAAGCTCACTACGCACATGTCACTAGTGAGCCACTCAATAGTGCCTTCTCGTGTACTTAGACACAAAAGTCACAAAGACGCATTTTGGGCTTTAGGGACTGGCTAACCAGCCTGACTAGGCAACTAGCTCAACCATTTGGGTTGAAAACTTATTCTAGGTTACTTTAATCTAGTAGAAATAGTTTTGGGATCTTGTCCAGTCAATATTGAAATCCAAGTTCATACCACCAGTGATTGATGTCCAATCAGGAAACCCATTAGGACCCAGTAAGATCCATCCAGGCAACCACCCGATTTGGACTATAAAACTGAACTATTGAAATAGGTCCCTACACCTCTTAGGTAGTCTCCATCTCTTAGGATGTGAAGTCATTCGTGACCCTTATTCCATCTACCTAGAAGTCGCGATACGATCGTGTATTGCATTTATTCCCTGCACGTGTGTTTAAATAACCACAAAAATATCACAATCTTGATTCCTCAAATTTCGTCCTATTATGGAACTGTTTTGGTTAAATTCGAGAACGGGACTTCTGTATTGCAACGGATTGCAGGCTACTCTAAGAAACAAAGGGTGTCTTTCGATTTAGCAAGCGACTGGACTAGAGAGCCAACCTAGCAACAAGTCAATGTTTCATAAACATTATTTCTATCGGCATCATTGATATCCTCTACCGCTCTTAAAACTTCATGCTTGTTCTCAGTTATTCTCCCTCGTCCTTTTCGTACCATTGACTCTCGTCCTTCCTATTTTGGGGGTCGATAACCGGTGTTAGATTTAGCGGAAGTATAGTATATATTAGTTGACATTTGAATTTGGATTGCTTGATAGATAGGAGGGATTTATAGGTGTCGTATACAGTAATACCTATTCGTAGAAACTTAGCAAGTATGGAAAGATATAAAGTTTAGTGACATAGCGTTGAGGGAGCAGTGTGACCAAAGGTGGGTAGAAGTCCTCAAGAAATTACAGTTTCAAATGACCATGAGAATGGATTGATAGCAAATGGAAACCGTCGTCTATCATAGCGGATGGACTCTTACCTTAAATTTCGAGGACGAAATTATTTTTAAGGTGGGTAGATTTGTAGCTCCCCTTCTCAAAAATGTAGAAATATTTTAATATTATTTATTTTATGAATAGTGATTTTTAGAGTTTTATAAATAATTATATGTTAACTATTACGGTAGATGACTTTAGCCATGGTTGGAGTTTTGGAGTGCAAGACGACTAGGATCGTGGCAAGGATAGTGCAGTGGCATGCTTTGACCAGTGTATTAGCCCTGGTAGGGAATATCTGTCCATCAGTGTATCCTAACTAGGAAAACCAGGCCAAGTTACGACTTAACCCTTACGAAAATTTATTTTTATTAATTATATTAGTGAGGTTAAGAAAACCGGTTAACCATCTTAGCTCGGAAGGGGTCCGAACTGAGCCCAAGCCTAGGTAGGCGTGCTGTACGTTCAAATGACATTTTGTTTATGTAAATTAGATGAGTGTACTGCGTTCCGTTTTAATGATCAAATTTCTAGGTATTTATAATTAATATATTATAATTGATATTCAGTGATATTTATATAATAGGCCCTTGTACACATTTCGGGATATTAGATTGTGCGTAGTGGTGTGTATCATTGTTGGGTTACTGAATCCAATTATTATTATTATTATTATATATTTTATTTAGGTTGTATATATATTGATATATATGATCATATTATATATAATATATATACAGAAAAATATATAGAAATATATATAGTGAATATAGAAATAAGTGTATTACGAATATATATTAGATATGTGAGTATGTATATAAATATATATATATTGTATGCGTGTATAGGTATCCATATATAAATATATATGAATATATAGGTGAGTGTGTACGTATAAATGTATATACATATTGCATGTATATATATTGCATGTGTATGTATAAATGTATATACATATTGCATGTTAGGAATGAATACAATAATAATAGAAAAAAAAGGGTAAGTAATCAAACATTGTCAAGTGTCCCCATTTCATGCACTAAGGTCTGGTTAACACTTGTAATGTTGCAGTTCCATAAGGAACCGAACCATGATGCTGGATTGTATGCTATTTCTTACAGCTACATGTGGTTCGGTTTTGTTCTGCCTTTAGTTGCAAATTAGCCTATTTTAGGTCCTTAAGCCTAATCAATGGTGGCGTATTAGCGGACCACTGCAGCCGCTTGTTTGTGTTCCTTACTGTTTTCTTCAGAAAAAAAAAGGAAAAAAAGTAATTGATACTCGGCCTCGGCCGAGTATTGTGAGCCACAACAGTGGGACACACAGCAGACCAAGCTGCGGGTCCCCAAACCGAGAGCAAAGGGGGAGCTGCCTATATATTCGATCATATCTAAAGAGAGAACCGAGCAAACCCGATCATGCGGAGAATCTCGAAACCCTAAGCAACCAAACCGTGCCACCTCCAACCCCTTGGCGATACCCGACTTCGAGGACGGCCTTAGGCGCCGCCCGCCGCCACCACGGCGACCGTCGGCTGGCCACAGGCCGAGAACAGCGCGCGCGCGTGATTGGACCGGAAGGCAACAGCAGTCCGCCGAGGCGAGTTCGCGGCGTGTTTTCTTCGCGCACGCTCGACTAATCATCGAGCCGTTTTCTCTGGTATACATCTAACCTAACCACCTTCGTTTCGATCCCATTAGCTCTATTTCCTTTGCACGACATGCGTCACGAACCGAGCCCAAAGATTGACACAAAACAGTCCAAAAAAATAGAACACTATTTTAGTCCAAGAACCCCTGTTCAACGATCGAATATGATCGATCCAGCGACTTATTAGAAAATCTATTTAAAGGGACTTTTAGACAATATAGGTCTTCATCACCCTTTTTGTGGATTTGGAAATCATCGACTACGCGTCGAGAAATCGAATCCCAAAGTTTCCCAAAAATCTGTTTTCAAAACTAGAAAATTGTTCCACATGACGTACGTCACGCCAATCCGGACGACGTGGTCGTGAACCGAAAGGATCGAAAGCTGCGTAACGGCTTTGTGGTCATGTGGGCTTTGACGGAATTTAAATTGGTCGTGTGTGCGCGACGAATTCGACGTATCCGTCGGAATCGTCCCGTATCCGTCCAATGCAAATTCAGTCATAACTTTGTGCACGCTCTCGTCAGATCGAGACGAAACTTGCGCCAACAGGACCGTATCATTTTTCTGGTCCTGCATGCCAAGTTTGGTCTAATTCTGAGACAGTTGAAATTGACGTCGTTTTGTGGGTCCTACGGTCCCACTCAACGGGCGATTTTGTGCACGGCCCGCCGGAATCCAACTCTGGACATACGGTTGGGTTCGTATCGGAAAACTGAATCTGTAGACATGTTGTTTGACGACTTTAGAGACCGTTGACTCTGGCACGCTTTTCGGTGCAAAGCGGGTCCAACGGCGGACATCGTTTTTGCCCGAAATTACCGTTTTGCCCCTGTGTCCAGAATTGGACTTAAGGACAGGCAATCCTAGCTAATTGGACTATTCTGAGATTATTGGTATTGTCTATTTCAGCATCCAGAGACTGTTGTACAGGTTTGACTATTGTGGTACATTGAGTGGTACAGATTATCGGTTTCACCAGCAGAGGACCACAGGCGAGTACAGTTTATTGTTTGCATTTCAATATTGATCTTTACTATATTCATTGATTAGTCATTGGTTATGTGATTATTTTCTATTATAAATTGTTGAGTCGGGAATGAGAAGTACCAAGGATGTGTGATCTGACCTTAGACCGTGTAGACCGTATTGCATTTATTTCTTGTAGACCGTGTAGACAGTGTTTTATTTACTTCTTGTAGACAGTGTAGACAGTGTTTTATTTATTACAAAGTAGACAGTGTAGATCGTGATTATTACTGTATTTAAACTGTGTAGATCGTGATTATTATTTTGTATACAGTGTTTCTTTACTGCAATATTTTCTGTAGACCGTGTAACTGTAGACCGTGTAACTTTAGACCGTGTAGACCGTGTCGCATAATTGTCCCGAGACCGATCACATATCAAAGGTACTTCTAAAGGTGGAAAAGTATATTGGTCTATTTATTATTATTGATTTTTCTTACGGCTTTACTGTTTTTTCAAAACTCATGATTGATGCCTAACCTTTGTCTTTAGTTATTTTCTTTATTTGAAATTGCATTCAGTGAATTGTGCTCGTTCCATTCCTGACTGAAAACCATATTTTTCAGGTTAGCCGATGATTCACTTATCTTGGGAAGTGACGGGTGTATTTGCAGACGAAAAGCCTAGAGACTAATTAGATAGATGAGTTGTAGTCATTGTACAAGTTTATATTTTTCTGCAAATGTAAATCTTGTGATCTTTGTAAATTAAATTAATGTTGTGAATGAGTATTATTGTGATGTTGATCTTCATGGCCGTGACAGCGTTCTACCGCCGACACTGCGGCGTAGGCTGGCTTGGACACGTCTCGTATCCGTTTTAAAAAAAAAACGGGTGCGGGTCATGACAAGTTCATATCAGGATTGGACATATAAAGCAAGCTATAGAAAACTATACATGAATCATTGTAAAGAAAGTCAACAAGAGAGAGAGAATATAAAATGAGATATAATATGATAAATAGAGAAATGTAACCATCTACGTGATTTAGAGCATGAATTGGTTATGTAAACGTTTTAGGTTGCACATGGGTACAGCTATGGAGTGCACATGGATACCTACTGGAGATAATGATCACATAACCAACTACACTCTCCCTGCCCCCAATCAATACACAAGGATTAATACATGTTATGTTATTGCACATGGATAACAACTACTTTATATATGGGACTCATATGGTCATGAGTGTACATGAATAACACATGAGTGCACATGGATAAAAATGAATACATGGAGTACATGATGGCCATGATAAAGTACATGAACATGATATACTCGATGTATCCGAGGGGATAACATCGCATGAAAAGATCCATAGGGTACTAATCCGTGTGAACATTATGTCAGCATCAAGTATACTAGTCTATAATAAGAGAACATATCCAAAGAAGTATGAAAAGATCAGAAAATGTACTCGCCTGGCAAACTAAACTGCTGATGATGAAGTGTAGCTAAACTGGGGCAATATAAACCTATTTAAAGTATACACATGTAACAACCAAGTCTAAAATATCAAAAAAAATAGCTACAATGCAAGACTACATGCTTCTAGGTCCATTTTGGTCAAAGTCAACCCTCGGTCAACTCTGGTCAAACCTGGGTCAACTAGTCCGTCTGCTAATTTCTAGGTCATACACAAAATTCTAGGTCATTTGGAGTTCGTTTGAGTTGAATTGGATCAAGTTTGACCCAAAGTTGACTTTTGTCAATTTGGTCAACTTGTCGGTCAATTCGACTAAACTAGGCTCAAAATGACAAACCAAATCTGTCCTAGGACTTGTATAGTTATATGCACAACTACAATCTATTCTAAGAGAGTTCTGAAGCATAACTATCTATATACATATAGGTATATACACACATTTGTATTTATAATACAAACAAAACCTTAAATCTAACAAATAATGGTGTGTGTGTGTCCTGGAGCTTACTGAAATGGGGTGAATTCTGAGACTAAAAACAGCAAACACAACAATAGTATATCCCAAATTAATATACTATTATATACATATATATACAATTAAGAAACTATATATATATATATATATATATATATATATATATATAATATATAGATATATATATATATATATATATATATATATATATATTTTGTATATATATATATAAAATATATATATATATATATATATACATTTTATATATATATATATACAAAATATATATATATATATATATATATATATATATATATATATATATATATATATATATATATATATATTATATATATATATATATATATATATATATATATATATATATATATATATATACAAATGCTCAAATGGAAAGATTGGCAATGGTTTGAGATAATTTAAAGAGTCAAAAATCTGGAATTAAATCCCCCTCGACCCATTCTCAACATGTATGCATTAGCAATGGGTTTCAACGGAGTTTTATATATATATATAATTAAATATATGTATACATAGCTATATAGAAAGCATATATACTCATAAATGATGGAAAATTATGAAACAAAACCCAAAGTTGGTTCCCGCAAATTCGAAACCTCATATATGTCCTGAAAACTCAGATTTATAAGCTAATTAGCTGGAAATCAAATATCGCATTTAAACTCAAAATCGAAATTAAGGAAACAAACCCAATTCACACAATGACCCAAAATACAATATACACCAAATAAACCCGCAAAACTCGGCACACACGTTCTTCTCGACCCACGTGATGCGCTCGTATACTCTCAGGTTTGAAATCGTGTTCGTGTCGTATCCACAGAACGCGTATAGGAATTTCCCGATACCGCGTGATAACGCGTGTGTTCTCGCTCGTTTGAGCGCCGCACACACAATGAAAAGCCCCGTGCTTGTGCACGTAGCTGGGGGGGCCTGGGGTAGGTCTAGGATACAGTGACACAGCGACACGCTGCACCGAAGCGGTGTACGCAGCCCCGTACCTGCGCGAGCCCTCGTGCGCGCGGTTCCGCCCTCGTACGTGCGGTTCCGCCCTCGTGGCTCGCTCGTCGGGCCACGCCGTGACTCAGGGTTCGTTCCATGGGTAGTCTAGGTATAGGCGACGTGTCCCAGGTCCTGGAACGGGTCTTCGCTGCATCGTGTGCGCGCACGAAGTCCGTTTCAGCAACAAAAATCAGGCTAAATGCACTGTGCGGCTGAGTGGTGCACGTGCGATTTCTCTGCGCTCGCTCAGCAAAAAGCCGTGAAATTTTACGAGCTTGGGGACAGGGGTTTGCCCCCACGTGCTCAAGAAATTTTAGGTGAAAATACGGCCTATGCATTGAGAAACAACGCACGGACAGCAGGGCACGCACGGCCTCGTGCACAGGATCCGTGCACGTGCGTCCGTTGCCCGAAACGCCGCTGATACGTTGTCAAAACTAAATCCGTCTTCACAAAAGTTTATCAAAATAATATTATCTTAACATCCATGAAGACATAATTGAAAAACAACAACTTTCTATCCTAAGCGGCATTTCGTCGAACACGTGTCGTAAAGGACCGACACGTGTCCGATACCGCCATCAAACGAAGTCGAAATCCAACCAAATTTTGTAGGCAATTCTAGGGCACCTATATGAATGCAAAATTGAAAGAAATTCTAGATTTACTATGGTAGATTAGGGTTTACCTATTGAGTGTCAAAAACTCAATGTATGGATTCCCTCGGTTGTCGTGTCAGCCGATTTCCCTCAAGCAAAAGCCTCCGCCTCCTCGCTAGAAATGCTCCAACAGATCCTCCTCTCCTCGACGAGTGCAACGGTGTTCGTTTGGGAAGAAACAGACTCCGGATGAAGGAAATATGAGTTTTGGAGAGAAGAAACTATTAGGGTTCACTTGTGGAGGCTATAATTCCACAAATGAAGAAAAGGGGGAGGGGTTACTGCTGTTGGATGGCCAAAGGGGTCTCTAGGGTTAGGGTTACACTTGGGCCAAATCATTCTCAAGTAGAAATTGGCCCAAGTCAAAAAGGCTTAAAGGCTTTCATGCAAAAAGGCTAAAATAAATCAATTAAAGCCTTAAAAATAATCTAATGCCTAAAATAAATTCTAAAAATAAAAATAACAATTCTAATGCATGGTTAGGCCCCTATACAATGTCCACTAAGGTTAAATCAGTTGCTAGCACAACACAAGTCAACTTATCTAGAAAATCACAGAAAGGCCAAAATGGCTAAAAATCAATTAATCACTCTAAAATTTACTAATAAAATCTAAATTAATTCTAATGATAATAAATCTAAATTCTAATATAGCATTAAGGTTCTAGGTCATGGTTGGCTAAGGTCAAACCACTTATACTACCTAAACACCAATTCAGCTACCAATCAAACTGCACAACAAGCAATTTAATCAATAAATTAATACAATTTAAGTAATGCACAATTACTAAAATACCCTTAGCCTAAAATATGTAATTAGCCAATCTAGTCACATGGTCATGTCTCCTTGGTCATGGTTAGTCTCTAAGTCAAACAGTCTCTAGGGTTAAACTAGCAACAACCAAAATCATAATTCACCCATCTAAATAATATAAAATAAATAAAAAAAACCCAAAAATCATAATATGATTTAAATATTATTATTAAATGATAAAAATTACAAAAGTTCAAAATTACCCTCATTTGGTTATACATGCGAGCAATCTCTTTTTTCTTATTAAACATGGCAACAGTTCTCTCTTTTGAGACAATATCTCTAACTTTTTAACATGGCAGGCATCTCGTTTGACTTAACATGGCAACAGTTCATTTCTTGTTATCGGGCAACAATCTTCTATATAACATGCATGTTATCTTCCCTTGTTCTTAGCATAGCAAAGTACTCTTGATTAAGGCATTATTCATTTACTATTAACAGGCAACAATCTTCTTTTCAGCATAAAAGTTAACTTCTTTCATGTTCTTAGCATGGCAGCATGTGGATTCTCCTATAAGCATACTCAATGATTTATCATCTTGTTATTATCAATAGCATTCAATCAAAAACTCAGGTTCATATTAGGCGTGAGCGAATCATAAAATGAGACTTTGTTCACTCACCCAGATAAATCGTCTTCTATTGCAGAGCCAGCAATCTGATCTTTTTGTTTATCTAGTATCTTTGCGGAGCGGGGCACTACATAATTATCCACCGAGAAGAAGTTTTATTCTCGAAACTTAAGGAGAAACTTATGATATTCATAGCAGCGATAGTCCCCATCCTTTGCCATCATCAATCCATAACAATCTCAGTCCAGATCATATCAAAATTTATGTTCAATTCTCAATCTCATTCAATCAATAAAATATATGCCAGCATCATAAAAATATTTACGGACTTATTGTATGGAACGTTCATCTCATTATTTATATCGAGTAGACAAGGAAAATTTTGATCAGGAGAACATCTTTGAATCAACAATTGGCCAGAGGATCGTGTTGCTCTGATACCATTCTGTTATGCCCCGATCCCTCAGAGTCGTTTCGTCCTCGCTTTGGAATCTTTGAGACTAATCATCTTTGCTAAGGCGTGATGCCGTGCAAGCCTAAGTTGTGCTTGCACAAGGCCAAGACCTGAAGCAAGACAAGATAGACAAGATTGATAATACGCAACAGAACATATTGTTGATAATTGAAGCATCAGTGGACATATTTGAGAATATATGCATTGAACACAATGGTAAAAAGAAATAATTCTGTTTATTGATTTCATTTGAACAGATTACAAGCTCTCGATTCTCTCTGATACAATATTACATTCTCTCAGAAACTTTACAGATTATAATGATCTCGTTCCCATACATTACATCCCTTTATATACAAACAGATGTCATCTCTTCTGATTTCTGGCTCCTGTGGATGAGGCTCGGGCTATCGCTTCGGACTATCCTTCTCGATGAATATTGTACTTGTATGCAGACTGATGGTGGGTCAGTATATCAGCATACTGGTGATTGTGAACAAAAAGCTATATTTGTCTAAAACGATCACTGTTCATTTAGTGAGAAAAAATTTCTTGTGATGTGATCTTGCTACTTTTTACCTATGTATATTTCATGCATAGAGAGTCAGTTTACATCTCTTTTGAAAACATCTTTGAAAAGCCACAATTCATTTTATTTCATTTGAAGCATACAAGGGACTATTCAATTCAAGCATGATGACTATTCATTTCTGTGGAGTGTGCAGCGTGTTTCATGAGTATATTTATTTCTCTGTTCAAGCAACTCTTAGGGACAATTATAATCACGATATCATATCTTTTCTTTAGTAGAACATAGCATTTCCTTTGCAACGGATTAATCTCTGTAAGCAATTCATGTAGAAAACTCAAGCAATACGTATGTATCACTTTTTTAGTGATTCTTACCATAGCCGTCGTCCATCCCGGCACAAGACAAGGATTAGCATAAACATGATAAAACCAACATTGTCATTTCCTGTTCGTCTCTGCATCGTTAGCTTTTAACATTCTTATTATAGGCACATGCAGACTCGATTGGCAGCTGTGACACATGGGTTCAGCTCTGCACCAATCAATATCTATCTATATGATGGTCCATGGGTATTCCCATTATTAGCCGCTGTGACACTTGGGTTCAGCTCGTCGCTAGTGGCAATGATGCAACACCCGAGGTTTCTTGTACCTCTAGGTGTCTAGACAATCTCTCCTAGGCCGATCGGCTCCCAGTGCCCTGGAAACCGTCGACAGATCTAGTGACCTTGTATACAAGTTGTCCGAGACCAATGCATGAATACAACATCTAGCAGATAAACTCTTTGAGGGGCAATGATCCATCTTTCTCTATGTCAATCTTTGTAACAACAGAGCTATGACTCTGCCTTCTCTCTTTGTAACAACAGAGCTATGACTCTGCCTTCTTTCTTTTCTGTGATCTCAGAGCCGAAGCTTCTATATAAATATTTTCTTTTGCAACATACACAAGTCCGTCTGTACATGTCTAGCATTCAGAGCATATTAGAGGGACAAATAATTATTCATTTCTTTGAAACATGATAGTAGTTCTGTTCAGATTAAGCATAAACATTCTTTTTTTGCAAGTATACAAATTTAGGACATACGAGCAATCATTGTTCTCTTCTTATTAAACATGGCAATAGTTCTCACTTTTGAGACAATATCTCTAACTTTTTAACATGGCATGCATCTCGTTTGGCTTAACATAGCAACAGTTCATTTCTTGTTATCGGGCAGCAATCTTCTACATAACATGCATGTTATCTTCTCTTGTTCTTAGCATAGCAAAGCACTCTTGATTAAGGCATCATTCATTTACTATTAACAGGCAACAATCTTTTTTTCAGCATAAAAGTTAACTCCTTTCATGTTCTTAACATGGCAGTATGTGGATTCTCTTATAAGCATACTCAATGATTTATCATCTTGTTATTAGCAATAGCATTCAATCAAAAACTCAGGTTCATATTAGGCGTGAGCGAATCATAAAATGAGACTTTGTCCACTCATCCAGATAAATCGTCATCTGTTGCAGAGCCAGCAATCTGCTCTCTGTTTATCTAGTGCCTTTACGGAGCGGGGCACTACAGTTGTTGTTGCACTATCCTAGCTTGATGAACCCTGATCTGGGTGTGGTCGGAGGAAACTTTATCAGGCATTTTTCTACTGCCCGATGTAATATAAACGCACTTTCAGAGTACAGAAGAGCTCTGAACCGAGGTTCTGGATGGATATTCCACTGCGTCCCTCCTCCTCCAGGATATGAGAGTCTTCTAGCCCAGCTCATGGATTTAGAATCGATGTCTCTCCGTCTATCTCCGAATAATTTTGCATTGTTGAAGACGATTCAGCCATCTCATCTAGTATACCGGTTTGAGGGTGAATGTTTTCTGGAACCATACCTACCAAGTCGATTTGTTCGGCAATTCGGCTATGATTAGATGCATGTGGGTAACGCTAGCACCTGTTTATAGGCCAAAGGTTATCTAATAGATGGTGCCAGAGCTTGGAGAGACTATAATGTAAGAGGCACCCAGGCCATATTTTTAATGCCCAATGCTTCCCCTGAAATATGTCCGCATATGTTATATACATACGTGAATTTTTATACTTCAATCAACACTTTTGCCAAAAATTTTAACTTGGCCAACAGTTTCGCAAGTGATAAACGGACAAGAGCTGGGGTCCACACTGTACAATCATTTAGGGATGAAGAAAATCATGACCTAGCTGATGAGCCTATGGAAGCTTCTCTTATGGGCTTTCCTAATGAAGTCCACGACCCTTTAAATGTGTCGCTCAGGAAGCATAAGGAAAAGTCTTCCAATAAAGAGGCTAGCAAGAAACACAGAACTATAGAATCGTCTGCTCCATCACATCCAGACGAACTCCCTTCTCCTCCCAAAGCTCCTCGTGGGAAGAAAAAGAAAACAACAGTGGTAATTGCTGAGCAGCCTGTGACCAGGACAACCGGGTCCAAAACCAGGCAGATGAATACTGGACTTTCTCCTGGAGGAGGAGAGGCGACTCCCTCTTCAGTTCCAAAGAATAGTAGAATTGTCCATGAAAAGGTTATCAGGGAGCCCAATGTGCAAGACGATCTTAATGACGTTGAAGAAGAACCTGAAACACCTCTTGTGCGTAAAGCTAAAAGAAGATTAATGGTGACTCAAGAAGATCATCAAGAAATTGATGCTTCACCCACTCCTTCCACGCCAAAAGAGTCTTCGAGTCGACCTGATGCATCGTTGTCTTTACAAGATCTGCCACCTCCACTAGGTGGTTTTAATACTCTTTTAATGTGATCTTGATTGAGTAAAATATTGACATTGTTCTTTTTCATTTACAGGCTACAAAAATCAGTGTTCCGACTCTAGTCACCATACAGATGACTATTCCTGTGACCGTATTAGCTGCAGCAGGAATAATGATGTCGCCTCCAACTTCCGAGGTCCTGGAGACTACACTTTCTGAGAAGGTGTTGCCTTCGGCGGACTCCAATCCCGATGTCACAGCTCTTTCCATAGCTCAAACTCCTACCCTCTGTCAAGAGAATCAAGAAATGATAGAGGCTCTCGCATACTGTGACTTCAAAGATGATTCGATCGGAGGAGATTCTATGGACACTGTTCCTGATCCTGATAAAACTGGGGCAGATCCAGTTCCCGTAAAGGTTTTGAAAGATCAAGACTTGATGGCCGAAGAGGACCATATTATTAACGAGGATGAAGAGCACCCTGTTGATGAAGAAGGGCATCACAGCCCAAAAAATGGTGATCATAACCTTATTGATCCACAAGGTAATGAGAATGAAAACGATAACCCTGATGATAACCAAGAAGCTGGTGAAAATCAGACTTTAATTGTTGAAGATATCAGGATGAATGAGAATCCCAAAACTGATGCTGAGGGGACTCAAACCCCGACAGAACGAATTTTGAAAGAGGGGGAACGGAAATGGCAGTCCCAATAAGTCAAGCAGAATCAGGGCCGAAAGCAACCGTTTTTTATCAGGAGGCTCAGAAGCTGGAAGTAATCTAGCAGCCGTGTCTGAGACTACTATGACGAGGCTTCGCACAGTTTTAGATCTGCCTTATGAGACCCCATACATGTTGTCGGGATCAGGTAAATTTTTGACTTTTTATTTACCCTAACTCCTTTGATGATGTATAATAATTGTGCATCTTGATTGCAGAGGGTCTCGTGGGGACAATTGCAGTAGCTTCGTCTACTGTTTTCAGCTTTAGCTCAACCATGGCTCCTCTGGACATGGGAACTCAGACTGAAGATGAAAGCTGCTCGATGATGCCAGTGCTAAGATCTCCTGATGCACAATCTGTGATTCCTCCAGCTGCTACAGAAGGAGGGATTTGGACAGAAGTGGCTACTCCTAGTATAATAGGATCGTGTTGAAGCTTACACAAACGCTTTCTTCACCTCTCTGGGGACTCTAATTCAGATGGTCTTGGAAAAGGGCCAACCTTATGAGTTAGTATGGAGCCCTTCCTCTTTTATCATCGAAGCTATTTAAAAAATTGGTGATCTGGATAGAGTTAGCTACTTGGAACATATCTTGGATGAGCTTGAGGAATCTATCAAGTCTTATCAAGATCTACAAGAGGAAACATTCAAAAGCTTGTAGATGCTGAATGTGAAGCGATGGCTTACGAGTCTGTAGCACGACAAGCTGACTTGGAAGCTTCTGTAGTGGTTTTTTTACTGTGCTCTGCAGAGTTGGAGTCTAGCATTGCTGAGACTACTTCTTCTGTTGAGCGTTATAAGACTGAAGCTACAGAGAAGGAGAAGGAAGCGACTAAATGTCAAACTCGCCTCCGGGAATTAGAAACCGAGATGGCCCAGCTTCAAGAGATACTCAAGGTAGCTCGACGACGTGAAGAGGAAGTACTAGAAATGCATCAGGTTGCCAAGACCCAGCTGGATGATCTGAAGAAGCAATAAGACGAATTTATTCGTACTCAGAGTGTGGAAGTTGAATGTCGAGCGCTCTCCCTGCAACCTTTTGATCCAGAATCTGGAAGAGCTCTGGCTAGGCAAAGGGTGCTCGACTCTAGAACTGAGAGAGCCGAAATCTGAAGAAATTGATAATTGATCTTAGCACTCAGCCCCCCCAAGTGAATCTATCAATGACAACTTTTTGTTATCTTTTGCATGATATACACTTTTGATATTTTGCACATCATTGAAATAAAAAAAAATAATGATCTTTTTTATGGTTCCATTACATATGTATTATAGATATAAGTAATAGATAAGAGTAGAAAGTATGTTCAGAGGTACCGAACATGACATATCTTTTTAGAAAATCATAATACTTATTATATCTATTCAGAGGTAACGTGGATGTGACAGAATATAATTTTGAGATATTGTCATTTCAAAAGATGACTTTATCAGAGGTAATGTGGACATGACAAGCTGTTGATACGGATAATAGAATTCAGAGGTAATATTGACATGAATTCATATATCCATTGATTATCTTTGAGTCGATTGGGACTTAAAAATAGGATATCTTTTAAAACAACTGGGTTTCAAATGATAATCATTGCGATAATATGATATGATCTGGATAGACTCCACTGGGAATTTCCTTCGAAAGTTTATTATCTGTGGTTTTATCTACAGAAGAATAAATAAAAGATAATAACTTAAAGATTTGAGGCATATACAATATTGAGAAGATGTCTTATATATTCTTCAAACATAGTATTTTTTTAAGAATTTGCCGTTGATAGGCATCATAGCGACCCAGCCATCCATCCCGGTCAGTTGATAAGCTCATTTTGAGAAAACCTTGCTTACAGCATAGGGACCTTCCCACTTTGCTTCGAATTTATCCTTGCTCATGTGTGTTATAGTCATAGGACGTCTGATAGTAAGTACTAGTTCGCCTTTTAAAAATGCTCGTATTTTGACTTTTCGATTGAAGGCTTTTGAGATACGGACTTGATATAGCTCAATATGTTGTTGAGCTAGTAGCCGCTTCTCGTCAAGTGCTTCAAGCTCCTGAAGTCGAAGATGATCATTATTTTCTGTTGTGAGTTTATTGGCAATCGCAATTCTCAAGAAAGGGATTTGAATTTCTAGTTGTAAGACGGCTTCACATCCATACACCAAAGAGAAAGGTGTACAACTGACCGGAGTGCGTATGGTAGTATGATAAGTCCATAGATATTCTTCAAGCTTTTCACTCCACTTCCTTTTATTAGTAGAAACAAACTTTTTTAGAAGCTTGATGATGGTTTTGTTGAATGCTTCTGCCAAACCGTTAGCTGCAGGATTGTAGGCTGTGGAAACAACATTGTTGATCCTGTTGTTATCACAGAATCGAGTGAACTTTTGACTGATAAATTGGGACCCATTATCATGGATGATTCGTCGAGGAACGCCGAATCGATAAATCACATGATGTTTGATGAAGTTAATCACACTACTGATTTTGACTTCAGCCAAGGGTATAACTTCTGCCCATTTAGAGAAGTAATCGTTTATAGAAAGTATAAACCGATGTCCTCTAGATGAAGGTAGATAAATAGGACCAATGACATCCATGCCCCAACCTTTGAGGGCCATGATGCCTCGATTGGATGTTAGAATTCTGATAGTTGGTGAATGTAGTCTACATGGATTTGACACGCTCGATATTTTCTTGCATACTCAATGGCATCTGATACCATAGTGGGCAAGTAGTAGCCCATATGTCGGATACGATCCTGTAGCTTAGGACTGGGCTGATGTGCCCCACAGACAACATCGTGAGCTTCACGTAGTATTTGTTTTGTTTCATCTCCCGTAAGACAATGTAGGAGTAAACCATCGAATGTTCGCCGATAAAGGGTCTAGGAGGTGTGATTGTAATAAAACCGGAGTGATCGCCGACGGATTATTGTAGCTTCCTTAGGATCTTCGGGTAAGATGTCATGTACCACAATGTCGATGAAAGGAGCCCTCCAGTCTTCACTAATAGTGTAAATTTCAGTTGAATTGCTAAATTCAATGTTAGAGTTATTCTCGATGCAAAATAACTATCTGTTAGTGATGACAATCATTTGTTGTCTTTTTTACCGAAATTGCTAATACTGCTGCTATATTAGGAACTGCATCAGCCTCTGTATTGCAAGCTCGACGTACATGTTCAATGAAGAAGCCTTTGAACGATGTAGCCAATCTAACTGCCGCTTTATGATATGGAATAAGGTCTTGGTGCCGAACTTCGTACGTGCCTCTAACCTGATTGATGATCAGCTTAGAGTCTCCATATACTTCAAAATATTCAATATCCAGTTGTTTAGCCAATTGTAGGCCAATGAGTAGAGCATTATATTTAGCCATATTATTGGAACATGACTCGTCCAAGGAATAAGCTCTTTGAATAGCTAATCATTCCGTTGATACAAGGACAATTCCAACTCCAGCGACAATAGTACCTTTGGGTCCAATTCTGGATGCACCATCAAAGAATAGACGCCAAGAAAGAACTTCTTCTGAAATCATGTAAGATTCTAAAGTTTCATCAAAAATCTCGTCATAGAGTTTAGATGTCTCCGAAATTGGATGAGCCTCTAAGAAGTCCACAAGGGCTTGACCTTTGACTGACTTTTGTGGGACATAAACCATATCATACTGTGCTAGCAATATTGCCCATGTAGTAAGCCTGTAATTGAGTGTACTAGGCTTCATCATCAGAACTCGAAGAGGGTTAACTCTGGAGATAACATGAATAGTTTGACCCGTGATATAATGTCGCGTTTGCTGAATAGCGAACATTAGGGCTAAATATTCTTTTTCCGCCAGACTATATCGATGTTCGGCACCGATCATTGTGCGACTGAGGTAATAAATAACTTGTTCGTGACCTTCTTTGTTCTTCTGGGCTAGTAGAGCTCCCAAAGAATGATCCATTGCACGGACATACATCCAAAAAGGTATTCCTGAGACTGGAGGCACTAAAACTGGAGGGTTCATGAAGTACCGCTTTATGTCTTCAAATGCTTGTTGACATTCTTCAGTCCAAATGAAAGATACACCTTTCTTCATGAGTTGAGTGAACGGTCTGCAGCGTCCAGAGAGATTTGAAATAAATCTCCTGATGTACGCAAGTCGTCCCTAGAATCCTTGTAGCTCTTTTAGGTTGCGTAGAGGACACATCTCTTGAATGGCTTTGATCTTCTCGGGGTCAACGTGTATACCCTTAGAGGTAATAACAAATTCGAGGAATTTGCCACTAGAGACTCCCAGGAATGACTTGGCGGGATTCATCTTGAGTTGAGGCTGGCACATTAGATCATAGATAGTTCTCAAATCTTGAATATGATCTTCCTTAAGACAACTTTTGACAGAAGTATCGTCGACATAGCATTCGACTGTCTTCCATAAATGATCACGAAAGATGGTATTCATAGTCTGCTGATAAGTTGCACCAGCATTTTTAAGACCGAATGGCATGACGGTGTAGCAATAGACTCCCAGAGGAGTATGGAAAATATATGTCTCTTATTCTTGGATGCATCTTGATTTGATTGTATCCTGAGAATCCATCCATAAAAGACATTCGTTCGAATCTGCAAGTATTGTCGATCATGACATCAGTGATCGGAAGAGAAAACTCATCTTTCGGACAAGCATTGTTGAGGTCTCTAAAGTCAATACGGACTCGGACCTTCCCTATTTTCTTCATAACTGGGACAACATTAGCCACCCAGTTAGGATGTTGTTCTTCTCTGACAAAATCACAGGCGATAAGCTTCTTGACTTAAGCTTCTATAACATCCATCATATCGGATCAAAATCGACGCTGTTGTTGTTTAACTGGCCTCGTATTTGGTAGGATGTTGAGTTTGTGGGTAGCGATATGAGGATATAATCTCGGCATATCCTCATAGCTCCAGGCGAATACGTGAATGTATTCCTTAATGAGCTGAATTAGTTCCTGTTTATCCGCTTCAGGAAGGCTTTTGCTGATGAAGATTAGCCTTGGAGAAGCTTCATTTTCGACATCAACCTGGACCAACTAATCTTCGGTAGGTGGTTTGCGTTGCTCGAAGCAAAATTATCCATTCTTTGTGCCCAAGGATTTGACTCATGAGCTTCATCAAAATTATCATCATCTTCTGAGAACTCGGCAGTTACCATATTAGAAGATAGAGTCACTCGATGGACGTACCCTATACTAGTGTCAGAATCCCACGAAACAGAGTCAAAAGAGTTAGATTGCTCCTCTTTGTCAGACTCAGAAGCGTATGGGGTCGTAACTGGCAAAGTATAGCCCAACCCATGCTTTGTTTTGCTGTAGTATTACAGTGACTTTTTTTTTGGAGTAAGAATACGAATAGGAGTTCGCCTTTCTTTAACACCCTTAAGGCCAGCTTTGAAATTGTAGCCCATATTTTGAATGATGTCTTTAGATTGTTGACTATAACATCGTAGTTGGAGCCGCCCGTTATCGTCATTTTCAGTCTCACTATCGGACGTAGTATTCTGTTCTGTTCTTTTACTAAAAAGTATATGAAGTTCATCTTTCTTCCTGGAAGGAACTAGGAAGAAGGAATCTTGAGCTGGTTCAAATGATACTTCATCTTAGAGAGGTTGAACTGCTCCTATTGTGAGCGCTTCGAAGTTATCTAGCATTTCTAAGTAACATTGAGTATAATAAATAACATCAGTATACTGCAAATGAGATGTTATTTTATTGATTTGTACATTATCATTTACAACAGGGTTCTTGACCTTAGCTAAAGGCTTGGTAAGGTTGATAACCAGAGGAGGAGAAGGAGAAGGCTTGTTATGACGGAGGTCAATAACAAGAGGCTCAAAAGAGGTGAGCTTCCTCTGTTCCCTCTTTTCAGCAGAAAGAGGCTCAGCATGAGAGGAGAGATGGATGGTTAGCATCTGAGAAGACGAAGGACGAGAAGTGCATCCTTTAACTGGAATGACAAGAACATCATCTGGGGTGTCCCTCTAATCTTCTTTGGTATCCATGGCCAGTATGAGCTTCATGAATTCTTCTTTGTACATTCTGGAGTCAGCACAGTATGCCTCGATACCCCGAAAGGGATTAAGATCGGCCACCTTTTTCCTGACTTCTCCATTGTCATCAACATATTTGAAGCACTGATGGAGAGTGGATGGCACGATGTTATGCTCATGCAACCATGGTCTCCCTAACAAAGCATTGTAGGAGCCATGATTGTCAATCACATAAAAAGTGACTTTAGTGCGAAGATTGCCGATTTGAACTTTCAGGCGAATCTTTCCTAGTGGTTCACTTCTCCCAGAATTGAATCCCAAGATAGTCATTGTAGAAGCATAGAATTTCACAACCAGAAAGCCCATGCGCCAGACACTACATACGCCAGAGCTCGGACAAAATACTTCACAGCAAAAATAACATATATAGACATAGAAAGAGAACTTTTTATTTCACATATAAAAGTCTATTACATGTCTAGTGAAGGTTGTACAAAGGAGAATTTCTACAAAGGAAAGATCCTAAGTCTACGACCAGCAGCCACCATGCGCCTCAAGACAGGCGCAGCAGTCACCATGCGCCTCCAATCAGGCACAGCAGTCACCATGCGCCTTCAACCAGGCACATCCCACCATGCGCCCTCAGCAAGGCGCATCCTCTTCAGCAGCTCAGTTATGTGCATCCCCAGTTATGTGCATCCCTTCAGCAGCCCAGTTATGTGCCGCTCTTCCAGCCAGGCTCACTTGATAAATGCTTCGACTAATGAAGCATTTAACCCTCTGGCTAGAACCGAGGAAGAGAAGAGCACCGCAAATCAGTGGCCAGGAAAGGCTTCGAAAGAGCCTCCAAACACCAAGGAAGACCGTAATCGAAATACGGCTAAAGGAGCAGCTTTCAACACAACCAGAGTGGGCAACACCCACTTTGAAGGAAGAAAGAGCTTAGCACCGCCATTCCGATCTACGGCCCTTCCGGAACAACGGAGACAAGGCCCAAGCATCCCTATCTTTGGATGCAACAGGCACCTTTCGCCTGCCTCGGAAGCCCTCGACTCCGTCTTTTGGATGTAACAGTCACCTTCAAGTGCATCAATGACGACATGGCGTCTCATCTTCACCCTCGGGAGCACTTCGTCAACAGAGTGCACTCGAGTACCCAAGTTCATGTTAGAAGTACATGAAAGAACGAGAAGCAAACCTTCTCTCCATGCCACTATTTATAGGCCGGACAGATCAAACCCACGCTCCAAGTGGACGGCTCTCCGAATTCTGTGCAATGAACTTGCATTTAATGGATGAACCGGACGCCTCGAATTCAGCCAAACGGCTATTTAAAGCACTCAAGGAACGAAACAGCCGCATGCGCCCTTCGACTTCAGACGCATCACACAGATGCGCCCTTCAGAACCAAGCGCATCACAGAGGATGCGCCCCCATGCGTCTTCATACCCAGTGGAACGCCAATCGACGTGCCCCCTCAGCTGTCCATCGAATGTCAGAAACATTAAATGCTGAACTGACAGAGTTGGCAGCACACCTCCCAAAGTCTGAACGTTTGACAGCTTTTTCAAAAAACAAAGCGTCGACAACGTCAGCATCATCATGACTTTACTCCGACGGCTACTGCCACGTAGCCACTCAACCACCCGCATGCGCCTCTGGAGCCATGCGTCCAAATCTGCATGCGCCTCAAAAGCCATGCGCCTCAGACTCTTCACTGATCCCTAAAGACAGAAGAAAAGTCCCCATTTGAAGCTCTGCATGCGCCTCAAAAGCCATGCGCCCCAGACTGTTCTCTGATCCCAAAAGACAGAAGGAAAGTCGCCTGCACGCGCCTCAAAAGCCATGCGCCCAGAATGGTTCGTGACTCCTAAAGGTCACGAGCCAAAGTCTCCTTATGCGCCCAATCCTAGGCACATCTTACCAGGTCATTCCCTCCACCAAATCCGAGATCTCCGAGCCATGAGTCGATGACACGTGTCCTTTGACTCAACTCATCCAAGATCTCAGCAACAGAAAGATCTTCTTCTCTGCTACGTGCCGGCTCACAATAGCAACATGAAGAAGTCAACCCCTCGATCAGGGCATATCACCCATGTGCCTCCATCAGCAATCTCTACGTGGCGTCCCCACGCACTGGCGCATCCTACATATGCACGCATGAGCAGCCAACCTGCCCAGCTATAAATAGAGGGATCATTTCCTTCTTCCACACTTACTGACCTACACACGGACAAGACAGAGAACACCCAATGAAGGAACTTATCACCAGAGAGGCAAATATAGACACTCAACGTCTTCCTCCTCTCATCCAGCTCTAGCACCCAGAGCAATCCAAACCTTCAGAGAACCGATAACCGTCGTCAGCTCATCAACGGAGTCAACGCATTACCACTCACTCCATCGGCACAAGGGATCCAGATAAACAAAAGTGTACTCCTAGGACTACGTCTAAGTCCTATATTGTAACACTGTTCTGTTTGTATTGCAATTTGTAATCAAACAATTTTAATGGCAAACAAGCTGGCGACTCTGCTGGGGACCTCTTTCTCCTCCACCGAGAAAGTTGTGTCGCAAGCCGACGACGTGAAGGTGGGCTCCTCCCATAAGACGCTGGTCGTACGCCTCAATCAACAGGCGTATGAGGAGTTCATATCTGAAGGCAGTGCGAGTCCTTCGAAGCGGCTGCCGAAGCCGAAGAAGACCCGCCGAGTCTGGGTGCGCAAGGTCAACGCCTCGGGCACACCACCGAAGGGGATGTGCCAATCCAGCCTTCCCTTTCTGCTGACGTCCTCAGCAACCAAGATGCGCCCGCTAGTGCAGCACATCTCTCGGGGAAACGTGCGGCTAACCACGTTCCCCAGCCATCTCCCTCTCAGGCAAGGAAGATGCGTCGACGGAGCAGGGGCGCAGCCAATGCCCCGCGCATCATCTCTGATGCGCCACAGAAGATCTCTGTCTTTAACAGACTCACTCATTGTAGTGGCGAGGAGAATTTGGATTCTGAGTACTACGCGCTCTAGCAGCCTGGTACGAAGAAGTCCAAGACAGCACGGGCCATGCGTCCCAAACGTGCTATGCCAGCAACAAGCCAGAAGCATGCGCTCACAATTATGCGCGCTGCTGATGGTAAGTTATACAAGGTCGACTCGAGTGCTGCGGCGCCGAGAACGAGCCGGCCTTCAAAGCCCTTGTCTCACTTGGGCACATCTACTGCGTGCACAACCAAGACAAATCTAGTGGTCTTGAACTCCCGCGCCTCCTCCGGTGGTACGTTTGAGGTCCGTTCAAGTCGCTCCAAGTGCTGTGGTTCTCCCACTACTGATCGGGATGCCTGTTTGGTATCAGATCAGGGGGCACAACATTCACTTGACCACCCCAGCGCTTGGCCTTGCCATGCGCTTGAAGGGGGTACGAAGGTAGCACTCTCCTCCAACGACCTGCATAACGTGATCACTCACAATCGCCGGTCAGGAGAGTCGACCAACAAGCATGATGCGCCTCTCACGGGGCATACTTGTGCGGTGGTCACCATCAACTGCTGTTGCAAGGCGGCAGTACCACCAAGGCAGTCAGTCTTCCAGCGGCTGCAATCATCGACACCCCTCCGACGTCGCCTTGGGATGAAGGTGTCAACAGAAGAGGAGCCAAGGATTGCTTCATGCAACGTGATCTCCAACTCCTCGTCAGTCCGAAAGACGACCGACAACTCCTCGTCCTCATCCAAAAGCCAGCCGAGGAAAACCAAGACAGCTGTCTCGTCCTCCGGAGTGTTCGAAGGCACTCGGTCGAGGAAGAAGTTCTTGGAGGAAGCTGGGGGTAGTCAGACCCTTGTTTCTGGAGACGAAGATGTCCAAAGCACAGCTGCGGCGGATCTTCATCCTCGAGGCGAAGTCACCCTTCCAGAAGCCCCTCAAAACGAGGATGTCCCCCAGAACACAGCTGGGGGTAGTTCCGGAGACGAAGAGGCCCTTCAAGACGGAGCTGAGAGTAATCAGACCCTTGCAGATGCGTCCGTCGAGAATGACCTCCAGAACGTGGCTGGGGGTGGCCAAGATGAAACTCCAGGAGAGGCGACTCCCCTACATGAGAGTGAGGCCGAGAGCGAAGCCTCCACCAATCTATCCACTCCTGGCCGTGTCATGACAGTATACATGGCTGGGGATGATTCCGAGTCTGATGCGCCGCCGCAGGACATCGTCCAGCGCATAGACACATTAGAGGGAGGACTCAAAACCCTCTCTGCTTCCATGCAAACACTGACTCAGGCGGTATTTGAAATACGGTCGGCCTTGACCCGAACACCTTCGACCAGTCCCGACCCAGGGGCCAATTGGGAGTCGATTGTACCCCTTCAACGGGTATCCTCAGACACAGACCGCCGAGAAGTACCCCGGACGTCTGAGCCCTCAGACGCTCAACTCCAAGTGGTACCACCTTCCCCGACTCCTAGCTCCACAGAGGATGTGGTCGAAATGATCAAGGACTTGCGGGAGCGCTATGAGTCCAAGAACAGGCAAGAGGAGCGCCAGAAGATGGGCATCCCCCAACCCTATCCCCTCGAGTGGAACAAAGTGGTTTATCCTCCAAAGTATAAACCACAAACACTGACGCCATACGACGGGAAGGACTCTCTGTGCCGCTACCTGACATACTTCCAGTCCCAAACGGGACATCTTCCGAAGGAGGACGCACTCCTCACTAGCATATTCGTCGGAGCATTGAAGGGAGTGGCATATGACTGGTACTGCAGCCTCCCCGATAATTCCATATCATCCTTCGATGACTTGACGCGCCTCTTCCTCGACCGCTTCTACGACGACGGGAAGGACATGACGATGGCGTCCCTCATAGAGATACGCCAAAAGGAGAAAGAAACGGTTCGGGTGTTCATCGAATGCTTCCGACAGGCCTGCTTCAGACTACCTCCAGGCATGCCGGAACATGCGCTCCTCTCCTCTTGCAGCATAAACATGCTGCCTGCAGTCAAACTCTGGCTCAACTCTACTTCTTCTCCCGACTGGAGCTTCCTGATCATCGAAGCAGAAGCCGCAGAAAAGAAGGCCGCCAATGCACGTCTTCTAGGGGTCAACTTCCCTGCCTTTGATGACAAGGGGAAAAGGTCTGCAGCCAACAACCCCGGACGTGAGACAAAGGGGAAGCAGACATTGACTGTTAATGCCTCAAAAGGCGCATCTGCGCCTACTCAGAAGCCTCCACTTGCACCAAGGCCCAAGGAGGTTTATTCGTTCAACGACGAAGACACTCTGCAACTTTTTGAAATACTGAAGCAGGGTGACAAGATCAAGCTACCGGACCCAAAGCGGCCCGATGAAGTTGGGAAAGTGGACAACCCGAGGTACTGTCACTACCATCGGTTTGTCGGACACCCGACCAAGGACTGTTATATCCTTAAAAATTACATCCAGTGTATGATCAATGCGGATGTAATCTCCGTCGACTACGAAGAAAAGACGGTGTCAGCCAATTTGGTGTCACTCCAGTTCGGCACCTTGCCGCCAACTACCTCACAAGATGGCGTTGTCCCCATTCCTAAGGCGACAATGGAGGTGGTTAACTTACCACCTACCCGTGACAATGTGAGTGGACTCATCCCACTCACCACATCTCGAGGAGAGGTCCTATGGGTCCACCCCGACCTCGTCTCCGAGGTGACTCAACCGGAGGCACGTCCTACCTCCAAATCCAAAGGCAGGAAGATCAAGTCTTGCCGCATGGTCTCTTCTTCAACAGAAGAGGCACTTCCTGTGCAGACGCGTACACAACAGAACGCCCAACCCGACGAAGCTGCCGTCGAGGTGGTGCCTCCTTGTACCGTCCCTGCTGTCCAGGAAGAGGGCCCGTCTAAGCCATCAGCAGCCAATAAGCAGAAGCAGGTGGAGGCTCGTTTCGACAGACCTCTACGAAAGAAGAATGCTTCGGGGCTAGCCAAGCCCCACAACTTCGACATACTGGCACAACTGGCTAGTACTCCTGCCCGCCTATCTTTGTTCGAGCTCCTCCGTCTTTCCAAAGACTCCCGAGAAGCTCTCTGCGAAGCTTTGAAGGATGCCGAATCCTTTCTCAGTCAGGTCAAGCAGCCTGAAGACCTCCCAACTACTTGTGCACACTGTCATTGTGCGGATGAAGTTATCCCAAACATAACTTTTACCCAACAAGACATGCTGCTCAAGCACCACCGACATAATCGACCGCTGTATTATACAGGGTATATCGGTTCAGTCAAGGTGAACCGGATTCAGATCGATCCGGGGTCTTCTCTCAGCATCATTCCGAAGGCGCTGTTATCAATACTGGGGATCCCGATGTACCGACTGGCGCCCTCTAACACAACCATCAGTGGCTTCAACGCTAGCAAAAGCGAGCCACTGGGCAAAATTCGACTGAAGTGTCACATCGGTAACCTCAAAACTGAGGTGACCTGCTATGTTGTGGATATCGAGGTCAACTACAACATCCTGCTCGGTCGACCATGGCTACATGAGTACATGGTGGTGCCATCCATGCTCTACCAATGCATGAAATATGTATCTACCAACGGCATCATTCGGACGGAGTTTGCAGACATCGATCCTTTCAAAGGGATTGAAGCCTACTTTACCGATTCTGACTTATACAAGTCACTTGACGAGGAGGAAGCCAATGATGCTGATGACGAGGCAGAGACGGCAGCTGAGCCGGACATGGAGCCTGAGTTGACTCCCGATGCCCCTTTGAAGATCCAACTCAAGGGCAAACCGCCCCAGAAGGTGCCTCTAATGAGCATCAAGCTACCAGGAAAAGCACCAACTCCTGAAGCTCCCCTGAAGATACGCCTCAAGGGAAAGCCGCCTCAAACATCGGCTCCCCTGGTGGAAAAATTACAGGGAAAGGCACCAATCACTGGAGGCGCAGTTGAGGCACCACTAAAGGTGCGTCTTAAGAGCAAGCCGCCGCAGTCATCCAAGATGCCAGGGAGGGCTCATATAACCCTCTCGGACCCCAAAATCAAAGCTGTGGTGGACTCTCCTGATCCAACCCCAGTGCTTACAGATGAGGAGCTTGGCGAATATATCTCTGCTGATGTAGAAGCACCATCCTTAGACAATGTAATCCCACGGGATAAAATCTCGTATTTCATCAATAATAGAGTGTATTTTAATTATTCTTGTCTTCCACATTGGAATGCCATGTATACATTAGATAACGCTTTACGGTCGTTGCAAACACAAATAACGACCGCCCATCATGTAAATCGAGTAGTCCCGTCTCAAGGAGTCTGTTACATAGTCCCTCCACGAAGTCGAGACGAAGAATCCATCATCTTCGGCAAGGTCGAGCGCCATCAGGACCTCCCGCCACTCAAGCCAGAACCAGATGCCGGCAGAATGCAACTCTATCGGTACACGGATAAGGCAAAGTATCTCATCCAAAAGATGGGCTACGATCTGAAAAGCGACAAAGGCCTAAACTACGGCAAGGGTCGGCGTCTCCCTCTCCGGCTTCCAACACCTAAAAGAAAGCCGCAGGACTATTACAATCGGACTCGACGGGGGGTAGGCTATGTCACTCCGCCATCAACTCCAGAGAGTTCAGACGCAGAAGACGTAGAACATTCCCACTCATCCGAAGCATCGACTTGGGATTCCGATACCAGTATCGGATCAGTCTTCAGGAAAGTGCTGTCAGCTAACATGACATCAGCACAACCTCAAAAAGATAAAGGCGAAGACCAAGCGCCGGAACCCTTCAAAGAAGAACCCTGGGCTCAACGCCTAGGAGAACAATGGGAGTCTCGTTTCGAGTTACGCGAACCTCCTACCGAAGACGAAGTCGAGCAGATCGACCTTGGGGACGGGTCTTCTTCCAAACCCATCTTCATCAGCAGAAGCCTAGAAGGAGAAGACCGAGAGTCTTTAATCCAACTGGCTAAGGAGTATATCGACGTCTTCGCCTGGAGCTACGAAGACATGCCGGGACTCGAACCACAGATTGCAATACATAGGTTGAACATCTTACCCGATGCCAAACTTATTAAACAACAACAGCGACGCTTCCGGCCGGACATCATGAATGCCATCGATCAGGAGGTAGATAAACTCTTGACTAGCGGCTTTATCCGTGAAGAGCAACACCCAGATTGGGTATCCAACGTCGTACCGGTCACCAAAAAGAATGGGAATATACGAGTCTGTATCGACTTCAGGGATCTCAACTCTGCTTGCCCGAAGGACGAATTCCCACTTCCAATCACTGACGTGATGATCGACAACACGTATTGCTTCGAGCGTATGTCTTTCATGGACGGGTATTCGGGCTACAACCAGATCAAGATGTTTCCTGATGACGCAAAACATACGTCATTCAGGACTCCAAAGGGCATTTTCTGCTACACAGTGATGCCCTTCGGCTTGAAGAACGCCGGTGCGACATACCAACGAGCTATGAGCACCATCTTCCGTCAACATCTTCGTAAAATAGTCGAATGCTATGTTGACGACATCGCAGTCAAGAGTCCTCTTAAAGGAGATCACCTACATGACCTGAAGACAGTCTTCGATCTCATGCGGGCACATCAACTCAAGATGAACCCCGCTGAATCCTTCCTGGGGTTTCTAGCCGAAAATTCTTGGGCTTTGTCATCACGGCGAAAGGCATTCATGTTGATTTCGAGAAAACCAAAGCCATCCTCAACATGGACCCTCCGAAGAATCTTCGAGAACTTCGGGGCTTACAGGGACGTCTGGCATACATCCGGAGGTTCATAGCAAACCTTTCCGGTAAATGTCAACCCTTTACTCAGCTCATGAAGAAGGGAGTCTCTTACGTCTGGACAGAGGAGTGCCAAAAGGCTTTCGACGACATCAAGGCTTACTTGACAAGCCCGCCAGTCCTGGTAGCACCTATCGTCGGCAAACCATTTCTCCTCTACGTCCGTGCCATGGATCATTCCCTGGGCGCTCTGCTGGCTCAAAACAGCGATACAGGCTACGAGCAAGCGATCTACTACCTCAGTCGAACGCTCATCGGGGCTGAACACCGGTACAACCCCGTTGAAAAGGAGTGTTTGGCCTTGGTGTTTGCCATCCAGAAGACTCGCCATTATGTCTCGGGCCAGACAATTCATGTCATCTCCCGAGTCAATCTACTCAGAGTCCTCATGACGAAGCCAGGGTCATTAAACTCCCGGCTAGCTACATGGGCGATCCTGCTAACACCATATAATATGGTATTTGTGCCACAAAAAGCCGTTAAGGGTCAGACCCTGGCCGACTTTTTAGCTGCACACCCCATCCCGGAGTCCTCAAGACTCTATAAAGACATCCCGGATGAGGTCCAAGAATCGAACGTCACCGAAGGAAGCTCCGTTTGGCGGATGCTTTTCGATGGTACTTCAAGAACAGGCCCCAAATTAAGGCCAAATCATCGCAGGAGTGGGGGTAGTCTTAGTCTCCCCCGATCACCTGGTCATCCAGCGTGCTTACTCTCTTTCGAAGCCGTGCTCCAACAATGTTGCCGAGTATAACGCGCTCATTATAGGACTCCAACTGGCACAACAGCTGGGGGTGGATCATCTGGAAGCCTACGGCGACTCGAAACTCGTCGTAAACCAGATTCGAGGGCAATACGAGGTTCGCCATGAAGATCTGACCCCTTACCATGAAGTTGCATTGAACATCATTTCAACCTTCGCCGGGTTCTTCATCGAACACGTACCTCGTCTACAAAACCTAAAGGCTGATGCTCTGGCTGGCCTCTCAGCCTCATTAGCAGCACCCCTTGGGACTCAACACTACGTTACGGTAGTTGGCCGAGACTTGGTTTGTCCTAAAAACAACCTATGCTTACGAGTGGACCACGCCATGCCGACAAGTACTGGTGTTAATGTCCGAGACTGGAGGTTCCCGTTCATCGACTTCGCCGTCTACGAAATTCTTCCAGAGGACCCGAAGGAAGCCGCCTCAGTCAGGAGACGCTCTCTTTTATTCTATTATGATACAGCCACTAAAATGCTTTACCGACGCTCCTATGATGGGCTTCTCCTTCGATGCCTATCCAATGAAGAGGCGACCGAAGCTCTTTGAGAAGCTCATGACGGAACTTGCGGAGCTCATCAACCTGGTCCTAAGTTGCAGGATCGACTGCGACGTATGGGCTACTATTGGCCAACCATGGCCGCTGATGCTGTAGACTATGCTAAGAAGTGCCATGCGTGCCAACTTCACGCAGACTTCATTCATACGCCGTCAGAACCACTACATCCTACAGTCGCCTCCTGGCCCTTCGAAGCCTGGGGTATGGACATTGTAGGACCGATCACCCCTCCTTCATCAAGGGGGCACCGCTTCATCCTGGCCATTACCGATTACTTCTCCAAGTGGGCAGAAGCAGTCCCATTGGCGGAAGTAAAGACCTCCAGGGTGGTCAGCTTTATCAAACACCATGTCATTTACCGTTTCGGAGTACCCAGGCGGATCATCCATGATAATGGTCCTCAGTTCATCAGCCATGTTTTCAGCAGATTCTGTGACAAGAATCGCATTCAAAATGTGGCATCAACCGCCTACAATCCGGCAGCAAACGGATTGGCCGAGGCGTTCAACAAAACTATCGTTAGGCTGCTCAAAAAAGTCGTGTCATCCAACAAACGCGACTGGGACGAAAAGCTTGGCGAATGTCTTTGGGCCTACCGCACAACGGTACGAACCCCAACAGGCAACACACCATTCTCCCTGGTCTACGGGAGTGAAGCGGTACTGCCTCTCGAGATCCAGATACCCTCACTCTGCGTAGCAATCACAAACAAACTCACAGAAGAGGATAATCAACGTCGTCGTCTGCGAGAGCTGGAGGCACTTGACGAAAAGCGTCTCTTAGCTCAACAACGTATCGAACTCTACCAAGCCCGTACATCACAGGCTTTCAACAAGAAGGTCAAACAGAGAACTTTTCAAGTTGGCGACCTGGTTCTGGCAGTCAGGAGGCTGATTGTGTTAACTCATAAGACACCAGAAAAGTTCGAGCCCAAGTGGGAAGGACCTTTCATCATTGAGACGGTATACTCAAACGGTGCTTACCGCCTCGCTAAACCCAATGGGGACTTGTTCATGATGCCTATCAACGGCAAGTTTCTGAAGAAGTACTACTCTTGACATATTTCAGATACGTGCTTCCACAAGGGGATCTATGGACCCAACCATCAGGATTCACAGACAATTCCCTTCCAACAAAACCATACGCTTCCGGAACCCAGCTGTTCCGTAGCATCCTCCAGTAGAAAGACAACCACGTCCACATCACCTCTGAGTTGTCCCTCTACACCCTACAACGCGAAATCTTATACTTCGTAAGCCTACGCTATCCTTCATGTTTACCACGTCCACATTACCTCTGAGTAAACATCTCGTACAAACAACCCCTGCGTTGTCGTACATTTGATCGCAGAACTTCCACGTCCACATCACCTCTGAGTTGTTCAGCGTATCCCCCAGGATCCCTCCTACCACATCCATAATACCTCTAAGTAGAAAGATTCTATCATTTGAACCCCAATGATTGCCACGTCCACATTACCTCTGAGCAAACATGTTGGTTCCTTCAAACTTATTATCTGTACCTAAAAGCCAAGGTGCGCAAAAGATAATAGGTCCACACAAATCATCAAGTTCATGATAACAAAAATGAACATATCACAAAAAAGTTGCGTACTTCTTTATTTTCTAAAAAAAAGAGAGTACAGAACTACACTATCCCCCAGCAAGAGTTGCAAAAACATAAAAAGGAGAGGCTACAGTCACTAAACGTCTCCAGGGTTGGCTGAGAGCTCTCTAATTCGACGTCTCAAGTCGGCTGCATGAGTCTCCACAGTCGCCAGGACTCGACGCTCAGCTTCTTGGCGCATCAATTCAACAGCCTCAGCGGAAGTATCATTCTCCTGCTTCTCATCAAGCTGTTGTCGCTGCCGAGCCAGGGCAAGAGCCCGGTGAGTGAAAGTTGCTTCCTCCTTCTTGAATGCTACGTGTTCAGCCTGGACACGTTTGGCATCTAACTGGAGTCGGGCCCGTTGGTCCTCAAGGCGGCGCATCTGGGTGTTGATCTCCGCGATATTAGCGTCCAACGCAGCTCGCGTTTCTATTGTCTCCTTCATGGACTGAGACAACTGCCCTACCGCAGCCTCAGTCTCAGCCACCTCGTGCTCCCAGATGCTAACAGTGGCTTGGTAGGAAGACTCAATCTCGACGATCAACTTCCCCTTCTCCACATCTATCAAGACGGAAAGGTCATTTCGCTGGATGCACTGAAGTTCCGTGAGCCGCTGGTCCAGCTCGATCATCGAAGCCTCCAGGATCTCGGCCATATGGTCGTGGCCTTGGTGAACGCGGATCAGCTCGATATAAGGCATTACCAGAGTTTTTGTCGTCGCAAAGCTCCCGTTGGCATCCATCACCGCAGATACACCCTTCTGCAGCATATTATACACCTTCTCGACGATGAATTTCACATATTCATCTGCGTCCGCCAGCACCTGCGGCGTCATAGTAGGAGTTGGAGGAGCTACTGTAGTTAGCGGACCGAAAGAAGATCTGCCAACCTCAACCTGCGAGACTGGAACCTCGGTATCAATAGGCTCTTCATCAACATGGGCCGGACTGCTAACCCGAAGAGCCGAAGAAACAGAGGAAGCCGGCACAGGCGTCGAGATAGTACCCCTAGTAGGAGGAGCAACAGAGGGTTCCACACCCTTACCCTTTTCAAGTTCGGAGGAACCACCGACGTCAACGGCCACCTCTTCTGCCCCCAACGTCCTATCAACGGTCAGTACCTCCCCTGGCAGAACGGAGAGATCAACACTCATCTCCTCGCCCGCCCCGGGAGACAGGACTGACAGATGAATCTCATCCTTCTCATGTCCCTCTGCAGGGACAGGATCGGTCGCTACCTCCTGATCGGTAGCCACCTCAACTTCCACGGATGAGGCCGGGGTAGGACTCGGCAATGATACAATCGACCTCCCCTCATCATGACAAGAAGGGGAATCAACCCTCTCCTCTGTTCCAACCATATCTGTTGCCCCCGCAACAGACTCTTGCAACGCTAGAGGGACGTCATCGGAAGGCGACGAACTCCAATCCACTTTATCATCAGGATGCCTCGAGTCCGTAGGACCCTCAACGTCCAAGGCCTCCACGGCAGATTGTACCTTCCCGAAAGTTGTTCCAACCTCCGCAATTCTTTCAACAAAGTCAGGAGATACTAAAACCTCCGCAGGACCATCTTCGGGACTCTCCTCCACGGAAGACATTATCATCGGTGGAATGCGCTCATCAGAAGAGCTTGCCACCTCCTTCGGTTTGCTAACACCCGGTTTTGAAACACGGGTCTTCTTCTTCGACGATCCCTATAAGAAGAAAAGCATAAGTCACCAAAATGATAAGATGAACCAGAATTACAGAGGACGCCTTACCTCAGCAGGAACTGATCCCGCTGGCGTTTCAAGTGGCACTCCTGTAGCCTTTGGAGTCGATGTCTTTCTCGGCCTTTTTGGTACAGAAGAACCAGCTTCAATGTCGGCCCGCCTCTTCCCAAGAGACGGATCTCTCACTGGTGCTGCAGCAGTGGCTCGATATCCCGCCAATTCTGGTGGACGATATGATCGGGCTGCCATCAACATATTCGTCGTGGCCTCCAGCTGAGTTCCAATGATGAAACTAGTCTCCCTGTCATAACCAGGAGACGCAGTATTCATAGTGCAATACAGCTTGGCGGCCGAATACAGGATCTGTGGTCGAAGGTTGTAAACGGGCGCCGTAAACTGAACACCAGTACACCCGGCATTACAATATTGCCAGCCCCGGGCTCCGTCCAGCAAACTGTATAGCCAAACTGGCGAGCAAACCGGCTGGGCAGATATGGCTCCAGATAACATCTATTTTGGTTGCGGTAGACCAGGTGAGAAGGCCGAATGCTTTACAACCAACGAAAACCCCATTTCGGCAAAGTAATCGCATGTTCGCCCGAATCAACTAAATCTTGGTCAGCCTCAAAATCTTTGAAGATGGGGCCAACCTTGACAATCTCCCACCCCTGAAGGTAGGACAAAACCCTCCTGCAAACGAGAACGCCAATGTATAACCACTTCCTCTTGTAGAAGCGGCGGATGAAGGAATCTTCTTCAACATGATCCTCCTCCGGACCGGGACTCATCACATTCGGATGATACAGAATTAGCCATCCCATAAGATAATGGAATGGCAATTCAGTCCGGGGAAAGTTGTCATTTTTACCTCTCCCCTGGATCACGTCATCAGCAAAAGTCCTCAAACCCCGCAATAGGTTACACACCATAGCGGGAAGGAGAGCTAAGGGACGCCCGAAGGCCAACTTTACGGCAGGCAAAATAAGGTTCCGGTGTACCCTCTCCACTGCACCGGATCCGCCCGCAAACACACAATCTCGGAGCCATATCATCAAGTATGCTGTCAGCACCGCTTTAGACGACATCCGGTGTGCACAGTGCCAGAAGCAGCTATACGCCTTCTCACCATCCTCATTGAAACGAGGAGTCCTCTCGTCCAGCCGACTTATCTCCGAAGTCACTTCCACAGGTTTCAGCCCTTGCGGAGTCGTAAATCGGATCCTCGAGGGATCCGCCAAATCCTGCTTGAAAACATAATCCCTCCAAGTAGTCACATGAGGCTGAGTCTTGACTTTGTCCTTCCGATGCATCAAATAATGATGGCTCGCCACTTCTTTGAAGACGGCCATCATCTCCGAGTCCTTATTTTCCAGAACCTGGATCTCCTCATTCGATGGGAAATATTCCTCGTACGGCTCTGCGCCCCAGGGAAGCTTGGACACTTCGTACATCTCGTGGAGAGCCAACCCCAACTCCCCTACGGGAGTGTAGAAGGTACCAGTCTGGGTATTGAACAACTCCAAGAGTGCAAGGAATATAGGCTTATTGCGATCCACGCCAGCCTGCGTGGTACGAATAGCGGCTGTCAGCCCAATCTCCTTAAGCTCAGCCTTGAACTTTGAAAGCACCCAAGTGGTCAACTCGTCCCACCTCGAGATACGATGACACCAACCTTCGACCCTAAAGCTACCTTTCGGATACACGACCTTCGATGTCAGCATCCGGCTCGCGAAGGTTGAAGCATTGAAGGCAAAAGTGTCAGTTGGGACTTCACTGTAGAGGCTCCCGGGACGCAAAGTTCAGCAACTGAACGAGGGACCGATTCGTGAAGCAGATAGGGTATCCCTTTGATTCGAGGTAGCATCAATCGAAAGAGCACCTCCTAGGGCCCCTCCCTGAGAAGGAGTAAGATCCCAGGACATCCTTCTCTTTGAAGCTAGACGATAGAAGGCTGTCAGCGGCAACTGGCGGTCGAGTTGTCGCATGTACAGCACCATGCCTTTTGCTGAAAAGAACCAGTCTTCTTTGACCTTCAGTATCTTCGCTTCCATGGAGATCAGACGGTCACCGAATAAAAAGACGGGTTTTAAGAAGGTCACATTTTCGGATTCAGCAGATTTCAGTTTTCTGCTTTCCATCATACTCTGGAGAAAAGTCGGCAACTGGTTCTGGATCTGCAACATCCTCTCAGAAGGTTGATCCTGTAAGATAACACCCTTGGCAGGATTGACAACCGCCTCGTCAAAATCAACTCCCATTTGACAAAAGGAAGCATCCAAAAGGACCTCATTCAGCAGCGGAATCGTCATCGATACTGGCACAACAAAAATCAAAGGTCAGGCAAAAAGACAAAGTGTGTCAAAACAGCCTGGCGCATCATCAGGGTGTAAACCCATGTGCCTCAGTAAAAGGCTTCGGCGCATCATCAGGGCATAAACCCATGCGCATCAGCAAAGGCTTCAGCGTATTTAGGGTGTGAACCCATGCGCGTTCGCAGTTAAACCTCGGTGCATGATAAAGGCCTAAACCTATGCACGTTGGCGGGGTGAAAACTCGACGAGGACAGTGGCCCATATGCGTCGACAGAAGAGAGATGTCAACTCAGTCGCGTGATCCAAAGACCGCCTGAACAAAGAAAGTAGTGGGAAAAAAATGACACCCACCCGTCACAGCAGGGCGAACGTCTGCCGGAGTCACAATGGTGATAGGGACATCCCCCTCGGCATACTCCATCGGCTCCTTTCCCTTGTCGGCACTACCGCGAGGAGTCTTGGGAGCCATTTCTTTGAGAGAAGAAAAGTTAGAGTTTTTGAAGAAGAACTCTAAAGAAAGCAAAAGCAAGGAGAAGAAGAACTCTCTCTCTCCATCTTTTGCCTATTTATAGGGCTTGGTCGCACGCGTGAACCGATGACGAGTGATCTCAGCCGTCGCCTCGGGTTCTGTGAAGGATAACCACAAATAAAATCAAAAGATCATCATTAATCTTTTCGGTTACCGAGGCATCATCATCATCATTAATTGAGAGAAGCATGCGCCCGAATAGGCATGCGCCCCAACAGTCATGTGCCCTGACCTCCATGCTTCTTATTCAAAGTATTCCAAAACTTATCCAAAAGTTTTGAAAACTTTGAAGGGGGTCTTGTAGAAGCATGGAATTTCACAACCAGAAAGCCCATGCGCCAGACACTACATACGCCAGAGCTCGGACAAAATACTTCACAGCAAAAATAACAGATATAGACATGGAAAGATAACTTTTTATTTCACATATAAAAGTCTATTACATGTCTAGTGAAGGTTGTACAAAGAAGAATTTCTACAAAGGAAAGATCCTAAGTCTACGACCAGCAGCCACCATGCGCCTCAAGACAGGCGCAGCAGTCACCATGCGCCTCCAATCAGGCGCAGCAGTCACCATGCACCTTCAACCAGGCACATCCCACCATGCGCCCTCAGCAAGGCGTATCCTCTTCAGCAGCTCGGTTATGTGCATCCCCAGTTATGTGCATCCCTTCAGCAGCCCAGTTATGTGCCGCTATTCCAGCCAGGCTCACCTGATAAATGCTTCGACTAATGAAGCATTTAACCCTCTAGCTGGAACCGAGGAAGAGAAGAGCACCGTAAATCTGTGGCTAGGGGAGGCTTCGAAAGAGCCTCCAAACACCAAGGAAGACCGTAATCAAAATACGGCTAAAGGAGCAGCTTTTAACACAACCAGAGTGGACAACACCCACTTTGAAGGAAGAAAGAGCTTAGCACTGCCATTCCGATCTTTGGCCCTTCCGGAACAACGGAGACGAGGCTCGAGCATCCCTATTTTTGGATGCAACATGCACCTTCCGCCTTTCTCGGAAGCCCTCGACTCCGTCTTTTGGATGTAACAGTCACCTTCAAGTGCATTAATGACGATATGGCGTCTCATCTTCACCCTCGGGAGCACTTCGTCAACAGAGTGCACTCGAGTACCCAAGTTCATGTTGGAAGTACGTGAGAGAACGAGAAGCAAACCTTCTCTCCATGCCACTATTTATAGGCCGGGCAGATCAAACCCACACACCAAGTGGATGGCTCTCCGAATTCTGTGCAATGAACTTGTATTTAATGGATGAACCGGACGCCTCGAATTCAGCCAAACGGCTATTTAAAGCACTCGAAGAACGAAACAGCCGCACGCGCCCTTCGACTTCAGGCGCATCACACAGACGCGCCCTCCAGAACCAAGCGCATTACAGAGGATGCGCCCCCATGCGTCTTCATACCCAGTGGAACGCCAATCGATGTGCCCTTTCAGCTGTCTATCGAATGTCAGAAACATTAAATGCTGAACTGACAGAGTTGGTAGCACACCTTCCAAAGTCTGAACGTTTGACAGCTTTTTCAGAAAACGAAGCGTCGGCAACGTCAGCATCATCATGACTTTACTCCGACGGCGACTGCCACGTAGCCACTCAACCACTCGCATGCGCCTCTGCAGCCATGCGTCCAAATCTGTATGCACCTCAAAAGCCATGCGCCTCAGACTCTTTACTGATCCCTAAAGACAGAAGAAAAGTCCCCATTTGAAGCTCTGTATGTGCCTCAAAAGCCATGCGCCCCAGACTGTTCTCTGATCCCAAAAGACAGAAGGAAAGTCGTCTGCACGCGCCTCAAAAGCCATACGCCCAGAATGGTTCGTGACTCCTAAAGCTCATGAGCCAAAGTCTCCTCATGCGCCCAATCCTAGACGTATCTCACCAGGTCATTCCCCCACCAAATCCGAGATCTCCGAGCCATGAGTCGATGATACGTGTCCTTTGACTCAACTCATCCAAGATCTCAGCAACAGAAAGATCTTCTTCTCTGCTACGTGCCGGCTCACAACAGCAACATGAAGAAGTCAACCCCTCGATCAGGACGCATCACCCATGTACCTCCATCAGCAATCTCCACGTGGCGTCCCCACGCACCGGCGCATCCTACATATGTACGCATGAGCAGCCAACCTGCCCAGCTATAAATAGAGGGATCATTTCCTTCTTCCATACCTACCGACCTACACACGGACAAGACAGAGAACACCCAACGAAGGAACATATCACCAGAGAGGCAGATACAGACACTCAACGTTTTCCTCCTCTCAGCCAGCTCCAGCACCCAGAGCAATCCAAACCTTCAGAGAACCGATAACCGTCGTCAGCTCGTCAACGGAGTCAACGTATTACCACTCGCTCCATCGGCACAAGGGACCCAGATAAACAAAAGTGTACTCCTAGGACTACGTCTAAGTCCTATATTGTAACACTATTCTGTTTGTATTGAAATTTGTAATCAAACAATTTTAATGGCAAATAGTCATGATTGTTGCAGAGAGATTATACACTGGGATTTTCAAGGCATCCAGTAAATTTTTTGGCATAATGCTAAGTGCAGATCCAGGATTAATTAGGATACGATCAACCTTTATTGTATCGACATATCCTGTGTAGTATAATGGTCGGTCATATCGATTGTCTTCTAGGAGCATATCATCTTGTGTGAAGGTGATATTGGAAATCAACTCCATTACACTATGACAGTGAAAACATGCCACAGGTTCCTCATCTGGTTTCTTGAGGAGTGCTAGACAAGTGTCAGCTTGCATCAAAGCTTCGCTTAGTTTTTCTTGAGTTTTCCTCGAGAGACATAAAAGCTCAAAGATTGACAACCTCGCTGGAGTGTTGGCTAGTTGAGCCAATATATCGAAGTTATATGGTCTTCCAAGTCCAAGAAATGGAGTTTTCTTTAATATTTTATCGAAGCAAACTAACTGTTTTTCTTTGTCGGTCGCTGTTGGCTTGGGAGGAGTCGGTTCCACTAGAGGCGATAAAACTGATGGAACATTGACATCATGTGGAGAAGCTGATGGAGGAGCATCAAAACTTGGAGTAGGGACCTTTTGACCTTCTAGATAGTCTCTAAGATAGAGTCTCCCAGATCTGGTACCGGTCAGGGCTTCTTCTTCTGAAGCTGGTGCAAAGGAAACCATGTTGTAATTCTTCATCCGAGCCTTGCCTTTGGAAAGCTTCCTTTGACAAGATAAAAAGTTTGACCAGAACCCCAAGCCAACACGAGACTGATTGTGTTGAAGGTGTAGGGAAAGAGGTATATGAGATCCTCTTCCATGGTTCAAGCCAAGGGTTTTCTGTAGGTCACATCCCATCTTCGTCATTAGTTCCCAAGATTGTTGACTATATAGATGAAATGCTGGTTGATAACTGTCCTCCGACTTCAGCAGCGTCATCTCAGAAGAAGAAGAAGAATTTGTCGCTGAGATGATGGTTGCAGTTAAAGGTAGAAGATGGTGATCACCCAATGAAGTCATGTGACATGACTTGTATTTGGTTGCTTTCTTAGATTTTGTAGACAAAGAAGGTGTCTCAAAGTCAGCCACCAAATCAGGATGGATCCACATAATTTCTTTCTTATCAGTTGACAGAGGAACAAGACCATCAATTCGTGCGGACGGGAGATTGACAATCTCTAGATTAGCTTTTGGGATAGGAACGACTCTATCTTGCACAAGTTGAGCAGAAAAGTTTCCAAACTGTAGAGAGACGATGTTAGTAGTCACAGTCTTCTTGTCCTGCTGAAGAGTGATTGCATCAGCTTTAATCATCTCTTGAATCTTTCCTTTGAGCACATAGCATGCTCGAGTCGGGTGTCCAATGAATCTGTGATACACATAATATTTAAGATGATCAGATTTACCTACTTCCTCTAGCCGCTTTGTGTCAGACAGCTAAAGTTTATTGCTCTTGATCAAGCAATTGAATATGCTCATGACATCATCCTCATCGAAGGAGTATTCTTCCTTCAGACGTGGTGCCCTCTGTGGTAGCACCGCTGTAATAGGTGTTGACTGACCTATGTTGACGGCTAGCATTTCTTTGCCTTTAACATTGATGGCCATAGCCTCTTTATCGTTGCGGTTATTTTGATGGCCACTGCTGTTGGATGCAGAATGTTCATCTCTGTCGAGGTTAGGCATCTGGATGCCTAATTGATTGAACTTGTCAGCATTCTCTTCGGCTGCTTTGGCATTCACTATAAAGGAAGGCCAGTCCTAGAATTGTGTAGATCCAGTCCATATGCTGACTATAGGCAATAAATTTGATTTGCAAGTGTCTATAGTCAGAGTATCTGGAGTTCCCAGAAGCATTTTGAGTGCCTCACGGTGGAAGCGTTCAATAAAACGTTCAGCAGCTTCATTTAGCCGCTGTTTAATCTTGATGAGGGCTGACATAGTTATATCATTTGTTCCCTCATAAAATTGTTCTAGAAACATTTGTTTGAACCCAACAAAGAAAGTTATGCAACCGTTTGGTAAATTGTGATAGCAGTCATAACCTGCACCAACAAATATCCAACAAATACCCTAGTGAGTAGAGCATCGTTTGGCTGAAGTTGATCAGTCATCACCTCGAAGTGGTTGAGGTACTAGCTTGGGGATGTACTGCCATCAAACAACATAATGGTAAGAGGTTTGTATTTGGGTGAAAACTGGACTTTTTTCTACTCTATGGGATAAGGTTGTTTGATCCCAAGCTTTTGTAAGTCATCCTTCTGTTTGAAGGCTTCGAATTAAGTACATAAAATTTTTACGGCCTCATTAGCGTCTCCCAATGCTTGGGGAGCAGTGGACTGATTCAGTGTGTTAGGAGGAGGGACTGCATGATATGCACCACCTCCAGCACCAGAAAGACTCAAATTTGGTACCCTAGCATTGTGAGGAGATTGTACCCCCTGACCAGCATTGGCGGGAGCAGATGCTGCTACCTGTTCTTAGGTTGGAATTATATTCGCAGCCGACGGACACAGTGTGTTGTGCCATGATTATAGCATGCATGTTTGCCATCATTTCAGCCTTGTTTTTCAAGCTAGCCTCTAAAGAGGCGATTCTTCGCTCCTGACTTCCGGAGCTAGATGCATCTTGTTCTTCGTTAATGACATAGGCAGTCACTTCTCTGGCCAGTAAAGAAGAGCTGGTGGAAAAGATGATCCGTTTGGAGCTTTACTGTCAGCATCAAAATTATACAAGGAACTACTCCCAGGACAAGGGATAGAAAGATCACTTTGACTGAAAGAATCTTGGTTAGAATTAGGAAGATTCCTTTGATCGATTGTTTCTCGGTCAGAAGGAAGATTCCTTTGACTAATTGTTTCTCGGTCGGAAGGAAGATTCCTTTGACCGATTATTTCTCGGTCGGAAGGAAGATTCATTTGACTGATTGTTTCTCGACTTCTTGATCTGGTATATTGGTAGACTCTTTTGTCGGAGTCATGAATCCGATCCAAGTGTTGTTGACTAGGATTACGGGATGCATTGCATCTCGGACGCTTTGTATCCCAGTGCTTCGAGATGTCATGTTGACTGAAGCATACAATAATTTATCTTCACTCACTATCTCAGGTTCAGGAGTCTGAACGTAGTTCAAACGGTCGAAGACAGACCGCTTAGCTGACTGGTAGTAACATTTGATGACTACTTCATGGTGATGATTATAATGATGTTCTTATTGTGGAACTATAGATGGACAAGACGGCCTTGCGATCTTCCGTTTCTGTACAACAAGTTTACGGAGATCGGTTACAACAACAGGATAAGGAGAAGTCGGAGGTATATATTCCTTGATAATATTAGGAACATGATTTCGGTTTTTAAGGTGCCCTGTACCCTGAGTGTACAAGGAGGTGCTGAGCTGATTGGCATAGGTAAGAGAATTCTTGACTTCAGAAGTCTTCCTCTGGCGCAAGTTGGCTACTGGCGCAGACTATAATTTACGCGTATTATGACTTTCTGAAGTTGATCCTGACTGGCGCTTATTGCGATAGTTGCGCCAGCTGTGTGTTTGTTTGAGACACCATCAGTTTTCCTTGTTTGGATCTCGAGATGCACATGTAATCCCCCTTTCCAAAAATTTAAAATATTTTATTTTATCTAAATTACGATGTGTAGGATTTTATAAATAATTTAGTTAATTATTACGGTAGATGACTTTAGCCATGGTTGAGTTTTGAAGTACAAAACGACTAGAGATCATGGCATGGACAGCATGGTCGTGTGCCTTGACTAGTGTATTAGCCATACCAGGGAAGACCCAACCAAAAGGGTGTCTTAACTAGGAAAACCAGACCAGGTTGTGACCTGACTTCCATATACAAACTAATTAGTTATTTATTAATATTATGACTTATAGGAAATCGATTGTGTCGATTTAGCTCGGACTGGACCTGAACCGAAACCGAGACTATATAATCTTGTAGTGAGACCAAAGACGTCCATGTAGACGTACATATTGCAATTATTAATTTTGATTGTCCAAATAGGCATTGCATATAAAAAGGATATATATATTATATATATATATATATATATAGGGTCGTTGTATATAGAGAGCGCCGCGTTGCTCTAGAGAGTGCCGCGCCAAGAGATTTTGATAGATCACAGCTCCTTTCCGACTCCAGCTAGGCCATTGGCCGAACCGACGTCACCTAAGGATGGCTAAGTCCTTTGTCGACGCGGTCTCCGGTCGGGTTGAGGAACCCCCTCGCCTGGCCGCTAGATTTTTGTCAACATACAAAGGTGCACCCGCTATCTCCTTCTCTGATGATGAAGAACAGACCTTGGCGTCTCCTCTTCGTTTCGCTCTTGTGGGTAAATTTTCCCATAGCAAGCCTTCCATTGAGGTGATCCGCAAAGCTCTTCCCGGCTTTCAGTTCAACGGAGACATCAAGACGGGAGTTATCGACTGCAAACATATCCTCATAAGGCCTTCTGTTGAGGAAGACTACCTCCGACTTCGTTCAAAAGACACATGGTTTATCTCTCGAGCTCCGATACGAGTTTTAAATGGGAACCAGATTTCTCACCAATATTTGAATCCTCTCTTATACCAGTTTGGGTAGACCTCCCTGATCTACCACATCACCTATATACAAAGGATGCTTTGTTCGCTATTACCTCGGCTATTGGTACACCACTAAAGATAGATAAAGCAACGGCAGATTTATCTCGTCCAAGTAGGGCTCGGGTCTTTGTGGAGGTAGATACGAGTAAGCCAATACAACATCGTATACGGATCAATCGCTCGAGAGGCAGGAGTTTTTGGTAAAATATTGAATATGAGTACACACCCTTATATTGCTCACACTGTCATCATCAAGGTTACCAGATGTCTGCTTGTAAACTGAAAAACAAAGGCAAAGAAATTGCTCAACAGGACACACAACAACAAATTGAGGGTGAGGCGGTAGCTATGAGGCCAGGGTCGATGGGATTGAAGGTCACATCTATACTGAAGTGAACAAATGAGGAGCGAAGTACTGTGGCAGGTCCTTTCACACTAAATCAGGAAAATGCCACGACATCCAATCCTTTAGGCCAAGCCACAAGTAACGACAAATATCCTCATGTACTGGAGGACACTAGCCATGCCAATGTGCCGACTGTCGAACCCTCCATTCCTCAAGATCCCCTGCCTATTACTCATGCCGCACGCCTACCAGTGCATGAAATGATGTCTGAGCCTATCGGGTCTGAGCTAAACGAAGAAATGGTGGTTGCTGCCATTAATGCAGATTCGGTTGGTGATGACGTCATGAATCAAAATATTGAAGTGGGTTGCTCCCTTGAGGAGGGTGAACTGATAGAAGAGCAGTCGAATATAGCAGGGGAAGAGCAGCTCCCTCTGGACCCTGCTGTAGTATTGCAACATAACATTAGTAGTTGGGCGGATGAAGTCGAGCGCGAAGCCCTCGAGGACGATGGGCAAACCGAGAGACTCGAGGCGGAAGATGGGCGTTCGGATGACACTCGATCAGAAGTCGACCGCCTTCCGTCAACAGAAGCTTTAGCTTCTCAGCAAAAGTGGAGGAAAGCCAAGAAGGCGGTGGAGCCTTCCGATCGAGTCACGAGACAGTCTGCAAACAGCACAATCACTGGTAAAACCACAACTTCCTCTCATGTTTAATACACTCATATGGAATGTTCGTGGTATAGCAAACCAAATGACTCTTAAAAGGATCAAAACTTTGGTGATAATACACAAGATTGTCTTCATTGGCATTATTGAACCTAAGGTTGATAGCAGTCAACTTCTTCACTATCAGTTAAAGCTGGGATTCTCGAAGGCTTTTTCTAATGAGCGGGGTAATATATGGGTCATGGCGAAGTCGGATTGGGATATAGAGCTTCATGATTCATTTGATCAAGCTTTGACAGTATCTCTTTATCATCATATGCTTCCTGTATCGGCATTTTTTACTATTGTTCATGGTGATAATATAAAAGAAGGCCGTCGATTTCTCTGGGATAGACTCACGCAATTGCAATCCTCTCTCAACTGCCCATGGTCGATAGGCGGTGATTTTAATGCCATACTGCGGTTGGAGGAGAAAATTGGAGGACGGCTTCCTGATCAAGCGTCCATCGAGGAGTTTGCCAATTTTACTCTTGTCACTGGTATGTCTGAGCTCCACTACTCTGGCAGTTGCTATACTTAGCTTAAATCAAAGCAGGACGGTCGTAGGGGATCACGGTTAGATCGGATTTTGGTCGACAATGCATGGTTAGAATGGAAGCCTCTCTCTTCAGTCGAACATCTTAACCGAGCTGAATCGGATCATGCGCCTTTGGTCACTAAATACAAATCCAATACGGCTATGGGCAGAAAATAATTCAGATTCCTTGATTTCTGGGTTAACCATGAGGAGTTCAAGCCTCTGATTCAACAAGCATGGTCCTCGGTTGATCACCGAATTGGGATTACTCGATTGGCTCTTCGCCTTGATGCTTGCCGATAGGTCCTTTCAACATGGAGCCGTAACACGTATGGTGATATTTTTCAGCAAGTTAAGCAAGCGGAGGATGATGTCTTAGCTGCTAAAATACGTCATGAACAAAGCAATTCTGTAGAGAGTCGTCAACAGTTGGCAAAGGCTACTGCCATCCTTAAACAACGGGTCAGCGTTGAGGAAGCATACTGGAAACAGAAGTCTAGGATGAAATGGGACCTAGAAGGAGATAAAAATACTGCTTATTTTCATGGTTGCGTGACTAACCGCAAGAGATCTCTCCAAATTCATTCTATCACAACTGAAGATGGGGCCATATTAAAAGACAAAGCTTTGATTCATGTATATGCCAAAGAGTTTTATTCTAAACTATATCAAAGAGGAGACATTCAGGAGGATAATGATCTATTATTGAACATTCCTTCTTTTATGATGGCAGAGAAGAATGATATGCTGATTGCGGCTCCATCTCCTGAGGAAATCATCGAAGCAATTAAGTCGCTTGATCATCATAGCGCACCTGGGCCGGATGGCTTTACCCCTCTCTTCTTTATTGCTTGTTGTGATATCATCAGTAAGGATATGACAGAGACAGTGGGTATGTTTGTCGATGGGTTTGCATTGCTAGCTCAGGAAATAACGGCTAGAATGAATAAAAAGCACAGACGAGGTAATACAGCTATCAAGTTAGATATGATGAAAGCATACGATAGGGTGGACTGGAGATTCTTGTTGAAGGTGTTATGCAGATTTGGTTTTCATAACAAGTGGGTGGATATGATGCTTCGACTTGTAAATAATGTGTGGTATACACCATTGATTAATGGAGAATCGACTGAATACTTCCAAGCTTTTCGAGGTGTTCGACAGGGAGACCCCCTGTCCCCGGCACTGTTCATCATTGTGGCAGAGGTATTATCTCGTAGCCTGAAGAAGTTGACAGAAATGGATGGCTTCTCATCCTTCTTTTCTTCTCGTGGTTGTCCACCGACTACCCATCTCGTATACGCAGATGATGTACTTCTTTTTTCAGCTGGGGACCTTCGTTCAATATCTAGAATTACTGATCTATTGTTGAGCTATGAGGCTGCCTCGGGACAACTTATTAACAAGGCCAAATCTTTCATATACATCTCGAAGAACATTCTTAATGAATGGGGCTCAGAGTTGGCATATAGAAAGGATTTCACATTGGGACTCCTCCATTTATATATCTTGGTTGTCCTCTAATGGCAGGGCAACGTAATGGGGGTATGTATAAGGAGCTTCTCAACCGTATTCGGATCAAGTTAGAAGGCTGGCACAACAAAATCCTATCTTCAGGGGGTAAGATTGTGTTGCTCAAGGCTGTATTAACGTCCATCCCTGTCTACACACTAGCAGCCTGTAACCCTCCTATCGCGGTACTTCGTAGAATGGAAAGCATGTTCTCGAGTTTTTTCTGGGGAGCTCAAGATGGAGTGGCTAAAAGAACCTGGCTCGGATGGGATCGGATTGCTAGAACTAAACAGGAGGGAGGCTTATGCATCAAAAGATTGGAGGAAATGATGAATGCTTTCACAATTAAACTATGGTGGAAATTCCTGACCCAAGATAGCCTATGGACAACATTCTTCAAAGCTAAGTACTGCTCAACTGATAGTCCATTGGTTGTTAGTATTACTTCTAAGGCTTCACATGTATGGAAGAGGCTAATCTTTGGCAGAGAAATAGCGTAGCACAACATTTATCAGGTTAATGACACTTGGAGCTGGGGAGCACAGTCGAGTACATTCTCAGTGGCATCAGCGTGGGATATTACTAGGGTTCATAGGCCTGTGTTGCTAGATTTTAGTCACATCTGGAACACTTGTATCCCTATTAAATGGTCAGTGCTTCTTTGGAGAATCCTGCATAATAAACTCCCTACAGATGATAATATTGTACGTCTCGGCTATAGTCTAGCCTCGAAGTGCCACTGTTGTGTAAGTAGTGAGAATGAAACTCTGGAGCACTTGCTGCATCAAGGCGATTTGGCTAAGGGGGTGTGGGGAGCGATCCAAACAATTTACAAAGTTCGTAGTCGAGGTCGTAATCTGCTGGAACGCTTGCGTGACTGGTGGAGGAAGAAGAACAAGCATAAGAAAGAAGTTTTAGCCGCTGCGGTTATCTGGGTCCTCTGGAAAGATAGAAACAAACATCGATATGAGAATCATGGGTAGACTACTGATCAGTTGGTTGCAGAAGTTCATAGGCAAGTCGGGAAGGCCACTGTCAAATGTAGACACACCTAGTGTCTGGTTTGTAATGCTCTTAGAAATTCCAATAAAGGTTTTGTTTTGAAATATATATATATATATATATATTTTTTTTTTTTTGAAATATATATATATATATATATATATATATATATATATATATATATATATATATATATATATATATATATATTATTGAATTGTTATTGAATTGATATTCTATTTTAGAAATAGGATGAACACCATACTTAGCTACCCTTGTGCAGTTGGCGATAATCAGGCTATACCTGCAATTTCAAATACATCTAGTATTGAATTACTGTATTTTGTTCTCCTACACTTTGTTATTATTATTGTTATAATAATTGATGTGTATATATACGTATATAATTATTATTGGCAATTTTCTATTTTTAATAATAAATGTATTTTATATCTGTGTACCTATTGTTATAATAACCCTATAGTAGGAAGATGTAATATTATGATTTTTTATAGAAAATTAGAATAAATATATATTCAGAATTTATTAATGTATATACATGGATTGGTATTTTAATTTAATGATCTAGTAGATAATTTTTAATTAATGGTTGTCAAATATAATACATACATATATGTATATTATTGCGATTAAATTATACTTTATTTTTAGTTTTGGAAATGATAATATTTTTACTTAAAATATAATTTTTAGAGTTTTGAAGACTTATAGGATATACATATTCTTGGGTGTATACAAATGTATGCGTACATATAAGTTCGTGGATAAATATTTTTGTATTCTATGTATAAAGTTGAGAATATATATACATATGTAATTTTAGTTTTATTTATAATATATTTCAAATAATTTCATGAATTAATTTAAGTATTATTTATTTTAGGCTTCATAATAAAGGTTTCAATAATATTATCATTTGCATATTTTATTTTAAACTAATTCAACATTTATTTCATTCATAAAGATGGGGCATGATATGTTCACCCAAAAACTCTTATTGGTCATTTTAGTTGGTTATTATTATTATTATTATTATTATTATTATTATTATTATTATATTATTGTAATAATATTATTCTTAAATAATATCATTTGTAATTATTTATTCTGATAATTCATTATCAAATAAATTATATATACATATGTGCATTTTTTTATAAACAATATATAAGGATAATATTGATATTTTATTTAGGTTTATGGAAATTATTTTATATAGAGCATATATGGATACATATATATATATATAGAGAGAGAGAGAGAGAGAGAGAGAGAGAGAGAGAGAGAGAGCGCCATATATATATATGTGTGTGTAAATATGGTAATATATATATAAAGAAAGAAAGTAAATAAAAACAAAACCAAAACTAAATACCCAAACAACTCCCAGCCCATCCGCCGAGCCCAGCCCCCTGTACACACGCCCGCGTATTCATCTATAAACAGAGAGAGAATCGGGAAAAGAGAGGAAAACCCTAATCCTAAACTAACAGAGCACCTTCCCCAGACCACGACGTGCCGCCCAGGCGGCTGTGCGGCACAGCAGCCACCGCCGACCGGCGACAGGAGGCCGCCCGCGTGCGGGCCGCATGGATAGCGCAACAGAACACGGCAGCGACAGCCCCGGGCCGACCCCAACTTCGTGACCGAAGTTCACCCTCGAAGCTCGATCGTTTTACGAGCTATTTCTTCAGGTAAGATCCTGATCTATACACCTTCGATTCCCATCAATTAGTTTGATCTTAGGTGATCTATATTGCCCGAAAAATCGAACCCAAGTTCGATGAAAACCTGTCCCAAAAACAGGACTGGCAATAGTCGAACAAGCCTACTTTGCACTTAATTATCTTCCAAACCCTGCATGATTTCAAAAATCTATTTGAAGGCAAATGTTGACAATATATAGAGCTAGAGAACCCTTTTTACAGAAATCAATTTTGATAACTGTGCGTCGAGAAATCGGTTTCCCAATATTGAGAAAATCTTGTTCTGAAAACATGAAAACCCTTCGATACGACTTGCGTCCCGCTAATCTGGGCAGCGTGGTCATGAACTGAAAGCATCAAAAGGTGCGTAATGGCTTCATGGACTTGTGGGCTTTGACGGAATTCAAATTGGTTGCGTGTGCACGACGAATTTGATGCGTATCCGTCGAAATTTACCGTATCGGCCCTTTGCAAATTTCTCAATTACTTTGTGCACGTTCGTCAGATCGAAACGAAACTTGTGCCAACAGGACCGTATCATTTTTCGGGTCCTATATGCCAAGTTTGGTCCAATTCTGAGACAGTTGACCGGATCGCCGTTTTACGGGCCCCACGATCCGACTCAACGGGCGATTTTGTGCACAGCCTGCCGGAATCCAACTTTGGACATACGGTTGGGTTCGTATCGGAAAATCGGACCTATAGACATATAGTTTGATGACTTTAGAGACCATTGACTCTGGTACGTATTTCGGTGCAAAGCGGGTCCAACGGCGGATACCGTTTTGACCCAAAATTACCGTTTTGCCTCTGTGTCCAGAATTGGACTTAAGGACAGGAAATCCTGACTAATTTGACCATTTTGAGAACGTTGGTAATGTTTATTTCAGCATCCGGAGACTTTTGCATGTGTTGACTATGTGGCTCACTGAGTGGTATGGTATTATCGGTTTCACCAGCTAAGGACATCAGGCAAGTACACTTTCTGATTGCTTTTCGATTCATAGTAGTCTATAAATTTCATGTTTATACATATGTCTTACTGCTTGTTGATACGCTCGTCACACGAAAATTAGTATATTGGATCTCTATTTACTATATTTCGTGATTATCATGTTTTCGTGTTTTGTGATTTGTTCGAGTCCATGAGTACTAGTCAAGAGGGGAAATATCTTAGTAGACGTATGAACTACCCGTTATCCATCCCAAAATGTCTATTCTTGAATAATAGCAGCTGCACACGACACGTGCAGGGTGCCGGATTTACCCCACTACCAAAATTTGTCGATTTAGCGACGGCCAGATCCGCCGCATGTCCGACGGGAATTTGTATTAGCGACCGATCACTGACGGGTCTTGGCCAAAATAATCCATCGGCAACCAGCTCGTCGCTAATAAAGGTCCGTCGCTACGTAGTCTTCAAGTGACGGAATAGCGACAGCTTTTTGACTTCACAATACGAAGCATTAGCGACTACTTTCCGACGGACTTTCGTCCATTTCAAGTATTAAATACTGAACTGTGTAGACACTAGCGACGTAATGGTCCGTCGGTAAACCGTCGTAATAGCGTATCAGAGTGTATCGTTCCGTCGCTATTCCGTCGATCGCCGTCGATAACAAAAGATGGATTAGCGACGGCATACTGACGGATTATCCGTCGACCATGTTTTGGAAATGCTTGGCATTTCTAGAACCATGGCGACGGATGAGCCATCGCTATTCCGTCGATCACCGTCGCTAACAAAGGACGGATTAGCGACAGAATACTGACGGATTATCTGTCGACCATGTTCTGGAAATGCTTGCTATTTCCAGAACCATAGCGACGGATAAGTCGTCGCCATTCCGTCAAAATATATACCACCAGAACGTTGCCGACGGATATTCCGTCGACCACCCATCGCTACCTGGAAACATTTTCAAATCTCCAGTTAGCGACGGATATGACGTCGAACAGTAGTCGAAAACTGGAAATATCCGTCGCTAACCGGTCACTAGTCCGTCGCTAAATGAGAATTTTTTGAAAAAAATTGCAGCACTTTCCCTGTTCGCAAAAATATGCATAAACCAAACCAGTATATAATGCACACCAATTATCCAATAATCACATAGACCAAATATATAATCCACACCAATTATCCAAGAATCACATAGACCAAATATGCACATACGAATTTAATGCACACCAATTATCCAAGAATCATATAGAACAAACCAAATTAATATAAAATAGACATCAATTATCCTGAAGAGTAACCTAATATCCGTCGTTATAATCCGATCATAGCACAAATATTCTAAAATTCCCACAAATATTCCAAAATTTTCACAAATATTCCAAAATTCCACCAAAACACATAGAAAAATCGACTTTGGCCTCAGCAAAGACCGCAAGTCAGACGATGAATCCTCACAGCCAGGGATCATAGTTGCGTTGAGGCATGTACCATTCTATCAGCCACTTTGCATACGAAGACTCAATCTGGTTGAGGTCTTCTGTAGGGACAGGAGGGTCGGTCCTGATGCTACTACTCTTTGACGGTGGCTCCTTCTTAACTTCAACCTTGGGAGCAATCTCTTTCCTGATGGTCATCGGTTCTTCCTTGACCTCGACCTTTGGTAACACCTCCTCCTTAACAGTCACCGGCTCTTGTTTGACGACGGAGACTTCCTCCGTGTCGACCTCCAAGGGTTTCTTGCCTCGTCCCCTTCCTCGACTAAGAGCACCACCTCGGCGAGTCCTAGGAGCCATCTCTATGACAACAGAAATTTTTATATAGGGTAAAGAAATTTACTCAAATTATAAAAGTTGTGACGTTGGTTTTTTGCGTTTATCATTATTAGAGGGAGCAGCACTGGAAAAGTTGTGACGTTGGTAGCATGAGAGAGTAAAAATCTGTATCACAAGACTAACAGAATTACTATGTAATCATGTACTCACCAATAACCGGATGTAACTGGAGTCGTTGGGCCTATCGTGCAGTAATTGGTGGATCCGCTGGTATAGGCCGGATGTACTTAGTATCTAGTGTATCAGATTAGTATCGGTCTATCGATTTAATATAGGACGTATCAGATTGGTATTGGCCTTAACAAATTGGTATCGTCCTATATCCGATATATACATGTATCGGCCGTATAGCTAGGATTCATATTGGCCTTATCGATTTGGTATCGGTCATATCCGATAGGTATCGGCCGTGTTGGATTAGTGTAGACCATTTCGGATTAGTATCGTGAAAGGTTTAGTAACAACTGTACTTGGATTTCTCTCTTCTCGAGCTAGAATACCATTGCAAGAGAGTCACCAGATCGTGATTGGCCAGTTACAGTAACATACATGCTTCCTTTTCCATCAGGAAAAGCAAGATTGAAAAGAAAGTATGTATGTTCTGAAACTGGCCAGCTACACTCTCGTGACTCTCTTGCAATGGTAATCTAGCTCTAGAAGAGAGAAATCCAAGTACAGTTGTTACTAAACCTTCCACGATACTAATCCGAAATGGTCTATACTAATCCAACACGGCCGATACCTATCGGATATGACCGATACCAAATCGATAAGGCCAATATGAATCCTAGCTATACGGTCGATACATATCGGATAGGACGATACCAATTCGCTAAGACCAATACCAACCGATACGGCCCATACCAAAATGATAGATCGATACTAATCCGATACGGTCAATACTTATAAGTACCTACGGTCCAGGAGGTTGATCCTCTAGTACATCCATGTACTATCAACGAAGTAACGATCCATTTCAATTTGGATGTGAAAATCTGTATCGTAAGACAAACTAAACATAATCAGTTCTATTTCACATGCTTAATTGCCAAATATGGGAACGAATGGCTCAGAATACAACCCAAAATTCATTCTAGCATACATTAGTGTGAATCATCTATGTTCTGTACATATGGTGTAGTATATGTTCTTATCGTATCTAGTATCTGAAGAATGTAACAGAATCAAGATGAACTCACATAATGTAATACTAAGACATCATCTACTACTATATAAGATATAGTGATAGGTTGTCGTATCATCATTGTCGAAGGATGAGGGTCGGAGGACAAATACCGCTCGAGTGAGCCAAAGGCATGCAGCCACTTCCCTCCCTCCATTCACCCTCTCCCTCTCTCATGCTATCAACGTCACAACTTTTCTACCTCAAGTTCTGATCAAGCATCTTTCTTCCCATCTCCTCCACCATGGCTCTGGACCCATCTGCTCCTTCCTACTTCCTTTCTTTTTATTTGACTCTCTCAGCCACATATGATATCCACCTCAAGTGTAGAGTCGGGAGAGAAGAAGTGGACAGGAAGAGGAGGGGGAAGCAGCACAGCCGGCGGCATGACCCGGAGGAAGTACAGAGGTTTTCTTTAACATCTGTAGGAGAACTATAAGGATATATCTTTTCACAACATATCACCTTGTCAAAGACCCTTAATGTGACAACCATGTTACCGCGGTGTCGGAAGACTAACATGTCATAATTTTCTAAGCCGTGTGTTTTGACATAATCCTCCAAACTCTTTCCTGCTATGTAGTAATGCAATATTACTACATAGGAGAAAAGAGTTGGGAGGATTATGTCAAAACACACAGCTTAAAAAATTATGACATGTTAGTCTTCCAACACCGCGGTAACATGATATTCACATTAAGGGTCTTTGACAAGGTGACATGTTGTGAAAGGAGACCACCATGCTGTCAGGAACCTCTCACTCGAGCTATACACGAAGGATGTCCACTTGAGCTCCGGGACAAAGTTTTGGCTCGAAGCAAGAATCTGTTGACGGAGCACATCCACTATGCTGTCAGAAAAAATAGTAACGGTGAGAGACCCATATGAGTAGGACGTATACTCTGATAATATCTCCTCCAACACTCAATTCCACTACTGATATCATTCTTGTAAAGGTGGTCTCTCAGAGTATACGTCCTATTCAGATGGATCTCTCAGAGTATCCTCTCTGGTTGGTTGTCGTATCATCATTGCCGAGGGATGAGGGTTATAGGACAGTCAACTTTATCTACGGATACATAGTTTTTGCCTCGCCAGTCGAATGGCTGCAGGGACTATGTCCTGATCACCATGTCGTAGTCCAATACAATCCAGACATTAACATAGTACTAATTCATATATGTAGTCCAATACAAATAGTCTAATACAAAAACAACCCAATATAAATAGTCCAATACAAATAAGTACTAATAGCTAATGAGAACCACGCAGCTCACGCAAACGCTCAGTGATACAATCACGCAACTACCTCGAATAAGCAGGATCTTTGGCGTGAGGAAAGATGTAGTCCCTTGCAAGTGCTGCATGAATAGAACTCCCGATCTCACTAGCTACCGGGGCTGGATGAATAGAACTCCCGGTCTCACTAGCTACCGGTGCCACTTTCTCCTTAACTTTAGGAGGAGCCACCTCAGCATTCACTGTTTCCCTCAAATGACGTACCGCTCCTCGGGTCATGGGTGCCATCTGGTAAGATCGATATTCACAAATAATATAATTGTAACATAAGCAAGCTAACTAAAGGAACCATCATGTAATTTGAGTACATTTTCGAAAGCAGATAAAGTACAAAAAATTCAATTTTTTGCCAAGTGTGAGAACGGATGGCTCAGAACACAAACCAAGATTCATTCTAGCATATATTAGTGTGAATCATCTATGTTCTGTACATATGGTGTAGTATATGTTCTTATCGTATCTATTATCTGAAGAATGTAATAGAATCAAGATGAACTCACATAATGTAATACTAAGACATCATCTACTACTATATAAGATATAGTGATAGGTTGTCGTATCATTATTGTCGTGGGATGAGGGTCGGAGGACAGTCAACTTTTTCTACGGCTACATAGTATTTGCCTCGCCAGTCGAATGGCTGCAGGGACTATGTTCTGATCACCATTCTGTACCGTAGATTAATACAAATGGAGCTGGAACTGGATCCAAAATACAGTACTACTTCACCATGTCGTACCATTTTACTCTCTCACTCTCTCTCCTTCCCCCTCCGGTGCTCTCACTCTCTCCGGCGCTCTCACACTACTAATTTCTATGTATTTTAAGTGTGAGAACGGATGGCTCAGAACACAACCCAAAATTCATTCTAGCATACATTAGTGTGAATCATCTATATTCTGTACATATGGTGTAGTATATGTTCTTATCGTATCTAGTATCTGAAGGATATAACAGAATCAAGATGAACTCACATAATGTAATACTAAGACATCATCTAATATAAGATATAGTGATAGGTTGTCGTATCATCATTGCCGAGGGATGGGGGTCGGAGGACAGTCAACTTTATCTACGGCTACATAGTTTCTGTCTTGCCAGTCGAATGGCTGCAGGAACTATTCCTGATTACCATGTCGTACCGTAGATTAATGCAAATAAAGCTAGAAATATCAGTCGCTAACCGGTTACTAGTCCGTCGCTAACTGAGATTGTCACATACACATATGTATATCACAGTTAGATGTATAGATATATACATCTATATAGAAGCACACAACTGATACACTCTAAGGGTCAGTTTTCTAGGAAAAATTTCACTTATTTAGTGACTTTGGTGAAGCGAATGTCCCAAGGATATTCTTAACAAAGAAGGCAGATGAAGAAATCGCACTGTCCTTGAGACAATGAACATATACACCATGAACCCAAACCCCATATTCACATTTACTAATCCAAACACCATCAAACTAATGGATAACACCCAATATGGATAACACATTATTTAGCAAATATATAAACTCAGATGAATTTGAGAAGCAAAGCCCCCCGCCGCCCCCGACTAAAGCTCGCCGCCCCAAGCCCGCAGCCCAGCCCCCGACGCCCCCGTCCAAAGCCCGCCGTCCAGCCCCCGACGCCCCCGCCCCAAGCCAGCCGCCCAGCCCCCGACCAAAGCCCGCCGCCCCAAGCCCGTCGCCCAGCCCCACGCCCCCGCCCCAAGCTCGCGACCTAGTCCCCGCCCCCGCCCCCGCCCTAAGCCCGCCGCCCAGCCCCCGTCGCCCCCGTCCCAAGCCCACCGCCCAGCCCCCGACGCCCCCGCCCCAAGCCAGCCGCCTAGCCCCCGACGCCCCCCGCCCCAAGACCGCCGCCCAGCCTCCGACGCCCCCGCCCCAAGCCTGCCATCCAGCCCCCGACGCCCCGCCCCAAGCCCGCCGCCCCCGCTGCCCCTACGACACCGCGAGAGAGAGAGAGAGAGAGATATCGAAGAGAGAGAGAGAGAGAGAGGGGTTACCTTCGGAAGTGACAGAGGAGAGGACGCCGACGCTGATCACCGAAGCCGCGGGAGAGAGAGAGAGGAGAGAAGTAAATTTGGGGGAAATGCAAAAAGTTCCTTCCGCCGTTTCAATTTAAGTCTGGAACGTATATGT
>JANAVB010028859.1:0-52400 GCA_029216955.1 Iris pallida | reverse complement strand
CATTTATATATATGGACATATAGGTAACTATATTCTTGTAGGAAAAATTTCAGAACTGATCGCCATCAAATTATCAAGAACGGATTGGGCTGGTTTAAACGTCACTACTTAAAACTACCTAAAAACTGGCCGCTCATAACCGGTATTTTAAAAATATTTCACAATTGCTATGCCAAAATTGTCTAGTATACACTAAATGGTTAATACTCGGATAAATTTATATATAGATGATAAATTTTATTCAAGCCCCTTCGAGAGGCTAAAAACTCTGTCCGAAGGCTGATAAATTTTATTCATGCACCTTCGAGAGGCTAAAAATTCATTCCGAAAGCTTACCAAATAATCCAGCACGAAGACCTCACGCAACCGCATTCGCACTGCACCCACCACCATTCTACTTAATTCTCCCTAAAGAAAATAAATGGTGCCCCATTGCTCGAACTAGCAACCTACTAGAAGAATAAATCTCTTTGAGCCGTTAGAATAGAGGTCATTACACACACACACACACACACACACACACACACACACACACACACACGAGTGGTGATATATATAATATATATATATATATATATATATATATATATATATATATATATATATATATATACACACACACACACATATATATATATAATATATATATATATATATATAGATATATATATATATATTATATATATATCACCACTCGTGTGTGTGTGTGTGTGTGTGTGTGGTGTGTGTGTGTGTGTGTGTGTATATATATACACACACACACGAGTGGTGATATATATATATATATATATATATATATATATATATATATATATATATATATATATATATATATACTCCCATCGGGAATAAACCTTATCTTCTCACGACTCGTGTGTGTGTATATATATATATATATATAATATATATATATTATATATATATATATATATATATATATATATACACACACACGAGTCGTGAGAAGATAAGGTTTATTCCCGATGGAAGTATATATATATATATATATATATATATATATAATATATATATAATATAAACACACACACACGAGTGGTGATATATATATATATATATATATATATAATATATATATATATATATATATATATATATATATTATATATATATAACGAAAAAAAATATATATTTTGATTTTGATACAACGAAAAAAATATATATTCAAGTAAAACTCTGACAATGCTTGTTCAATTACAAAAAAAACTTGTTAATAACTTCAAACCGTAGCACATTTCATGCTTCCATTGAACAACAGATGGACACAACTGAGATTTGTAAATTCTGCTATACTACTATCTCACATTCAGAGCTCAGGAGCACTAGCAAACAGATTGTTTCATTTTGTACTCTGCTTGTCGTAACACAAATGGTTTCGCAACATCCAAAAGCAACCTCCTAATCTCTTTACGTTTTTCCTCGTGGGTTGTTCGTGCCCTCTTTTTGTTTCCTTCCAAAGGATTTCACTACACCGTGAATATGATGCACAATGATGTCCACATCCTCCTCCTGAGTGACTGTAGAAGCATGGAATTTCACAACCAGAAAGCCCATGCGCCAGACACTACATGCGCCAGAACTCGGACAGAACACTTCACAGCAAAGTCAATATGTATAGACATTTGAAGAAGGACTTTTATATATATAAAAGTCTATTACATGTCTAGAAAAGATGGTACAAAAGAGAATTCTACAAAGGAAGGATCCTATATCTACATCCAGCAACCACCATGCGCCTTTCAGATAGGCGCAGCAACCACCATGCGCCTTCCGATAGGCGCAGCAGTCACCATGTGCTGTCAGCCAGGCGCAGCAGATGTCATGCGCCTCCAGCCAGGCGCATTCTACCATCTCTTCAGCAGCTCAGTTATGTGCATCCAGCTCAGTTATGTGCATCCCTTCAGCAGCTCAGTTATGTACAACTCTTCCAACCAGGCTCACCTGGCCGAGCAGCCCAGTTATGTGCCGCCCTTCCAGCCAGGCTCGCTGATAAGTGCTTCGCCAAGCAAAGCATTTAACCCTCTGGCTGGAACCAGGGAAGAGAAGAGCACCGCAAATGCTGTGGCCAGGGGAGGTTTCGAAAGAGCCTCCAAAGACCAAGGAAGACCGTGATCGAAATCATGGCACAAGGAGCTTTCAACACAATCAAAGTGGACGGCACCCACTTTGAAGGAAGAGAGCCTAGCACCGCCATTCCGATCTACGGCTCTTCCGGAATAACGGAGACGAGGCCCGAACATCCTTATCTTTGGATACAACAGGCACCTTCCGCCTGCCTCAGAAGCCCTCGACTCCGTCTTTTGGATGTAACAGTCACCTTCAAGAGCATCGAAGACAACACGACGTCTCATCTTTACCCTTGGGAGCACTTCGTCAACAGAATGCACCCACATATCCAAGTTCATGTTGGAAGTACGTGAGGGACTGAGGAGTAAACCTTCTCTCCATGCCACTATTTATAGGCCGGGCAAATCAAGCCCACGCGCCAAGTGGATGACTCTCCGAATTCTGTGCAATGAATTTGCATTAAATGGATGAACCGGACGCCTCGAATTCAGCCAAACGGCTATTTATAGCACTCGAGGAGCGAGACAGCCGCGTCATTAAAGGATATGTCGGATGCGCCAGCCAAACGACGCATCACACGGACGCGCCCTCCTGCATCAGGCGCATCACACAGACGCGCCCTACAGTACCCGCGCATCACAGAGGACGCCCTCACATCTCCATGCCAAGTGGAACACCAACCAATGTGCCCACTCAGCTGTCTATCGAACGTCACAAACATTAAATGCTGAACTGACACCAGAGTTGGCAGCACGTTTCCCAAAGTCTGAACAGTTGACAGTTTTTTCAGAGAACGAAGCGTCGGCAACGTCAGCATCATCATGACTCTATTCCGACGGCTACTGCCATGTGGCCACCCGCATGCGCCTCTACGACCATGCGTACAAACTCGCATGCGCCTCTACGGCCATGCGTCCAAATCAGCATGCGCCTCAAAAGCCATGCGCCTCAGACCCTTCACTGATCCCTAAAGACAGAAGAAGAGTCCCCGGTTGAAGCTTTGCATGCGCCTCAAAAGCCATGCGCCCAGACTGATCTCTGATCCGAAAGACAGAAGGAAGGTCACTTGCATGCGCCTCAAAAGCCATGCGCCCCAGACTGATCTCTGATCCCGAAAGACAAAAGAAAGGTCACTTGCATGCGCCTCAAAAGCCATGCACCCCAGACTGATCTCTGATTCCGAAAGACAGAAGGAAGGTCACCTGCATACGCCTCAAAAGCTATGCACCCTAAATGGTTTATAACTCCTAAAGGTTATGAGCCACAGTCTCCTCCTGCGCCCAGATCCAAGACAAGCTCACCAGATCACTGCCCCCCCCCAATCCGAGATCTTCGAGCCATGGGTCGATGACACGTGCCCTTGACTCAACTCGTCCAAGATTTCAGCAACAGAAAGATCTTCTCCTCTGCTACGTGCCGGCTCACAACAGCAGTATGAAGAGTTCAACCTCCCAATCAGGGCACATCATCCATGCGCCCCCATCAGCAACTTCCACGTGGCGTCCCCACACACCGGCACATCCTACATGCGTGCATGAGCAGCCAGCCTGCAAAACTAAATAGAGGGATCATCTCCTTCTCACCCATGGACAACACAAAGAATCCACAACGAACATATAAGAGGCAGATACAGACACTCAACGTCTTCCTCCTCTCAGCAAGCTCCAGCACCCAGAGCAATCCACGCCTTCAGAGAACCGATAACCGTCGTCAGCCGGTCAATGGAGTCAACGCATTACAACTCGCTCCATGGCACTAAGGACTCAGCTTAAACAAAAGTGTACTCCTAGGACTACGTCTAAGTCCTACATTTGTAACACTGTTCTGTTTGTATTAAAGTTTTCAATCAAACAATTTTAATGGCAAACAAGCTGGCGACTCTGCTGGGGACTTCTTTCTCCTCTTCCGAGAAAGTTGTGTCACAGGCCGACGACGTGAAGGTGGGCTCCTCCCACAGACGCTGGTAGTGCGCCTCAATCAACAGGCGTACGAGGAGTTCATTTCTGAAGGAAGTGCGAGTCCTTCGAAGCGGCTACCAAAGCCGAAGAAGATCCGCACGGCCTGGGTGCGCAAAGTCGACGCCTCGGGCACCACCATTGAAGGGGATGTAGCAATCCAGCCTTCCTTCCTGCTGACGTTCTCAGCAACCAAGGTGCGTCCGCCGATGCAGCGCATCTCTTGGGGAAGCGTGCGGCCGACCACGTTCCCCAGCTATCTCCTCTCAGGCGAGAAAGATACGTCGACGGAGCAGGGGCGCAGCCAATGCCCCGTGCATCACCTCTGATGCGCCACAAAAAGCCTCTGTCTTTGACAGACTCACTCGCTGTAATGGCGAGGAGAATTTGGATGCTGAGTACTATGCGCCCCAGCGGGCTGGTACGAAGAAATCCAAGGCGGCACGGGCCATGCGCCACAAACGTGCTATGCCAGCAGCCGGCCAGAGGCACACGCTCGTCTTCACGTGCGCTGCCGATGGCAAACTGTACAAGGTTGACTCAAGTGCTTCTGCACTAACAACGAGTCGATCTTCAAAGTCCTCATCTCGCTTGGGCGCATCTACTGCGTGCACAACCAAGTCGAGAGAGGCAAACTCAGTGGTCTTGAACTCCCGCGCCTCCTCTGGTTGTGCGTTTGAGGTCCGTTCAAGTCACTTCAAATGTTGTGGTTCCCCCACTACTGATCGTGATGCCTGCTTGGTATTAGATCAGGGGGCGCAGCACTCACCTGACCACCCCGGCGTTTGGCCTTGCCATACGTCTGAAGGGGGTGTGAAGGCACCACTCTCCTCCAACGACCTGCGCAACGTGATCACTCACAAGCGCCGGTCAGGAGAGTCGACCAACAAGCACGATGCGCCTCTTACGGGGCATACTTGTGCGGTGGTCACCATCAATTGCTGTTGCAAGACGGCAGTTCCACCAAGACAGTCGGTCTTCCAACGACTACAATCATCGACACCTCTCCGACGTCGCCTTGGGGCGAAGGTGTCAGCTGAAGAGGAGCCAAAGGTCGCTTCATGCAACGTGGTCTCCAACTCATCATCAATCCGGAAGACGACTGCCAATTCCTCGTCTTCATCCAAAAGCCAGCCGAGGAAAACCAAGGCAGCTGTCTCGACCTCTGGAGTATTTGAAGGCACTCGGTCGAGGAAGAAGTCCTCGGAGGAAGCTGGGGGTAGCCAGACCCTTGTTGAGCTAGCCTCCTTCCGAAGATGAAGATGTCCAAAGCACAGCTGCGGCGGATCTTCATCATCAAGGCGAGATTACTCTCCCTGAAGCCCCTCAAAATGAGGATGTCCTCCAGGACACTGTCGGGGTAGTTCTGGAAACGAAGAGGTCCTTCAAGACGGAGCTGAGGGCAAGCAGACCCTTGCAGATGCGCCTGTTGAAGATGAACTCCAGAATGCGGCTGGGGGTGGCCAAACACCAGGAGAAGTAACTCCCCGCATGAGAGTGAGGCCGAAAGCGAAGCCTCAACCCATCCATCCACTCCTGGCCGTGTCAGGACAGTGTACATGGCTGGGGATGATGTCGAGTCTGATGTACCGTCACAGGACATAGTCCAGCGCATAGACTCATTAGAGGGAGGTCTCAAAACCCTCTCTGCCTCTATGCAAGCACTGACTCAAGCAGTGTTTGAGATGCGGTCGGCCTTAATCAGGACACCTTCAACTGGTCCTGAACCAGGAGCTAATGGGAGTCGAGTGTGCCCCTCCAACGGGCACCCTCAGATACAGAAGCACCTCGGACCTCGGAGCCCTCAAACGCTCCAATCCAGATGGTACCTCCTTCCCCGACTCCTAGCTCTACGGAGGATGTGGTCGAAATGATCAAAGACCTGCGAGAGCGCTTCGAGTCCAAGAACAGGCAAGAGGAACGCCAGAAGATGGGCATTCCCCAGCCTTATCCCCTCGAATGGAACAAGGTGGTTTATCCCCCAAATATAAACCGCAAACACTCACCCCATACGACGGGAAGGACTCTCCGCGACGGTACTGACGTACTTCCAGTCACAGACAGGGCATCTTTCGAAGGAGGATGCGCTCCTCACCAGTATCTTTGTCGGGGCCCTAAAAGGAGTGGCGTATGACTGGTACTGCAGCCTCCCCGACAATTCCATATCGTCCTTCGACGACCTGACGCGTCTCTTCCTCGACCGCTTCTACGACGGCGGGAAGGACATGACGATGGCGTCTCATAGAGATACGTCAGAAAGAGAAGGAAACGGTTCGGGCGTTCATCGAACGCTTCCGACAGGCTTGCTTCAGGCTACCTCCAGGCATGCCAGAACATGCGCTTTTCTCTGCTTGCAGCATGAACATGTTGCTGCAGTAAAGCTTGGCTCAACTCTACTCCCCCTCCTGACTGGAGCTCCTGATCATCGAAGCTGAAGCTGCAGAAAAGAAGGGGCCAATGCACGTCTTCTGGGTGTCAGCTTCCCCGCCTTTGACGATAAGAGGAAAAAGTCCACAGCTAACAGCTCCGGACGAGAAGCAAAGGGAAAACAGGCATTGACTGTTAATGCCTCAAAAGGCGCATCTGCGCCTACTCAAAAGCCTCCACTGGCACCGAGACCCAAGGAGGTTTATTCATTCAATGATGACGACACCCTGCAACTTTTGAGATACTGAAGCAGGGTGACAAGATCAAGCCGCGACCCAAAGCGGCCCGATGAAGTTGGGAAAGTGGACAACCCAAGGTACTGCCACTACATCGGTTTGTCGGACACCCGACCAAGGACTGCTACGTCCTCAGAATTACATCCAGCGCATGATCAATGCGGATGTAATCTCCGTCGACTATGAAGAGAAGACGGTGTCGGCCAATCTGGTTTCGCTTCAGTTCGGCACCTTGCCGCCAATACCACACAAGATGGCGTCGTCCCCATCCCTAAGGCGACAATGGAGGTGGTAAACTTACCACTACTCGTGACAATGTGAGTGGACTCACCCCGCTCACCACATCTCGAGGAGAGGTCCTCTGGGTTACCCCGACCTCGTCTCTGAGGTGACTCAATCGGAGGTACGCCCTACCTCCAAATCAAAAGGCAGGAAGATCAAGTCTTGCCGCACAGTCTCTTCTTCAACAGAAGAGGCACTTCCAGTGCAAACACGTGCACAACAGAACTCCCAGTCCAGCGAAGCCGCCGCCGAGGTGGTGCCTCCTAGCACCATCCCTGAGAGGGTCCATCTAAGCCCTCAGCAGCCAATAAGCAGAAGCAGGTGGAGGCCGTTTTGACAGACCTCTACGGAAGGAGAATGCTTCGGGCTGTCCAAGCCTCACAATTCGACATTCTGGCACAATTAGCCTACACCTGCGCGCCTGTCTTTATTCGAGCTCCTGCGTCTTTCTAAAGATTCGAGAAGCTCTTGCGAAGCTCTGAAGGACGCTGAATCTTTCTCAGTCAGGTCAAGCAGCCTGAAGACCCCAACTACTTGTGCGCACTGTCACTGTGCGGATGAAGTTATCCCAAACATAACTTTCACCCAACAAGACATGCTGCTCAAGCATCACCGACATAACCGGCCGCTGTATTATACAGGGTACATTGGCTCGGTCAAGGTGAGCGATTCAGATCGATCCTGGGTCTTCCCTAAGCATCATTCGAAGGCGCTGCTATCTAAGCTGGGAATCCCGATGTACCGGCTGGCGCCCTCCAATACCAACCATCAGTGGCTTCAATGCTAGCAAGAGCGAGCCATTGGGCAAGATCCGACTGAAGTGTCACATTGGCAGCCTCAAAACTGAGGTGACTTGTTATGTGGTAGATGCCGAGGTCAACTACAACACCTGCTCGGTCGACCATGGCTGCATGAGTACATGGTGGTGCCCTCCACGCTCCACCAGTGCATGAAGTATGTATCCACCAATGGCGTCATCCGGACGGAGTTGCAGACATCGATCCTTTCAAAGGGATTGAAGCCTACTTTACCGATTCTGACTTGTACAAACCCATTGACGAGGAGGAAGCCAACGACGCTGATGATGAGGCAGAGACGGCAACAGAGCGGGACATGGAGCCCGAGACGACTCCCGATGCCCCCTTGAAAATCCGTCTGAAGGGGAACCACCCCGAAGGCGCCTCCAATGAGCATCAAGCTATCAGGAAAAGCGCCGGCTCGCGAAGCACCCCTGAAGATACGCCTCAAGGGAAAGCCCCCCAAACATCGGCTCCCCTGGTGGCAAAATTACAAGGGAAGGCACCACTCACCGGAGGCTAACCGAGGCACCTCTCAAGGTGCGTCTCAAGGGCAAGCCGCCGCAGTCATCCAAGGTGTCAGAGAAGGCTCATATAACCCTCTCAGACCCCAAAGCTGTGTTAGACTCTCCTAGTCCGCCCCAGTTCTTACAGACGAGGAGCTTGGTGATTTATCTCGGCTGATGTAGAGGCACCCTCCTTTGACAATGTAATCCCATGGGACAAGATCTCGTATTTATCAATAATGAGTGTCTTTAATTATTCTTCTTCCACACTGGAATGCCATGTATACATTAGACAATGCTCTACGGTCGTTGCAAACAACAAATAACGACCGTTCCACCATAATCGAATAGTCCGTCTCAAGGAGTCTTCATAGTCCCTCCACAGAGCCGAGACCAAGGCACCATCATCTCAGGCAAAGTCGAGCGTCATCGGGACCTCCCGTCAACGAGCCCGAACCTGATACCGGCAGAGTACAAGTCTATCGGTACACGGATGCGGAAAGCACATCATCCAAAAGATGGGCTACGACCTGAAAAGCAACAAAGGCTTAAACTACGGCAAGGGTCGGCATCTCCCTGTCCGGCTTTCGATGCCCAATGAAAGCCACAGGACTATTATAATCGGACTGGACGAGGGTTAGGCTATGTCACGCCGCCATCAACCCAGAGAGTTCAGATGCAGAAGACATAGAACATTCCCATTCGTCCGAAGCACGACTGGGATTCCGATACCAGCATCGTCAGTCTTCAGGAAAGTGCTGTTAGCTAACATGACGTCAGCACAACCTCAGAAAGGTGAAGGCGAAGACCAAGCGCCAGAACCCTTCGAAGAAGAACCCTGGGCCCAACGCCTAGGTGAACAATGGAAATCTCATTTTGAGCTTCGTGAACCTCCCACCGAAGACGAAGTCGAGCAGATCGACCTCGGGGAGGGGTCTTCCTCCAAACCCATCTTCATCAGTAAAAGCCTGGAAGGAGAAGATCGAGAATCTTTAATCCAACTGGCTAAAGAGTATATCGACGTCTTCGCCTGGAGCTATGAAGACATGCCGGGACTCGATCCGCAGATCGCAATGCATAGGTTGAACATCTTACCTGATGCCAAACCTATCAAACAATAGCACGCGCTTCCGTCCGGACATCATGAATGCCATCGATCAGGAGGTTGACAAACTCTTGACTAGCGGCTTCATCCGTGAGAACAACACCCGGATTGGGTAGCCAATATCGTTCCTGTCACCAAGAAGAACGGGAAGATACGAGTCTTTATCGACTTCAGAGATCTCAACTCTGCTTGCCCAAGGACGAATTCCTGCTTCCAATCACTGATGTGATTGACAACACATGTGCTTGAGCGCATATCCTTCATGGACGGGTATTCAGGCTACAATCAATCAAGATGTTCCCCGATGACGCAAAAACACGTCATTCAGGACTCCAAAGGGTATTTTCTGCTACACAGTAATGCCCTTCGGCTTGAAGAACGCCGGTGCAACGTACCAGCGAGCTATGAGCACCATCTTCCATCAATCTTCGCAAGACAGTCGAATGCTATGTTGACGACATCGCAGTCAAAGCCGCCTCAAAAGAGATCACCTACAGGACCTGAAGACGGTCTTCGATCTCATGCGGGCGCATCAACTCAAAATGAACCCCGCTAAATCCTTTCTGGGGGTTTCTAGCGACAAATTCTTGGGCTTCGTCATCACAGCGAAAGGCATTCATGTTGATCCTGAGAAGACCAAGCCATCCTCAACATGGACCCTCCGAAGAACCTTCGAGAACTTCGGGGCCTACAGGGACGTCTGGCATATATCCGGAGGTTCATAGCAAACCTTTCCGGTAAATGTCAACCCTTCACTCAGCTCATGAAGAAGGGAGTCTCTTAGTCTGGACAGAAGAGTGCCAGAAGGCTTTCGACTACATCAAAGCCTACTTGACGAGCCCACCTCCTGGTAGCGTCAGTCACCGGCAAACCCTTTCTCCTCTACGTCCGTGCCTGGATCATTCTCTTGGCGCTCTGCTGGCTCAAAACAGCGATACAGGCTACGAGCAAGCAATCTACTACCTCAGTCGAACACTCATTGGGGCCGAACTCCGGTAAACCCCGTCGAAAAGGAGTGCTTGGCTTTGGTGTTTGCCATCCAGAAGACTCGTCATTATGTCTCAGGTCAGACAATTCATGTCATTTCCCGAGTCAATCCGCTCAGAGTCCTCATGAAGAAGCCAGGATCATTGAACTCCCGGCTGGCTACATGGGCGATCTTGCTAACACCGTACAACCTGGTGTTTGTGCCGCAAAAAGCTGTTAAGGGTCAAGCTCTGGCTGACTTTCTAGCTGCGCACCCATCCCAGAATCCTCAAAACTCTATGAAGATATCCCGGATGAGGTCAAGAATCCAACGTCACCGAAGGAAGCTCCGTTTGGCGGATGTTCTTCGACGGCGCTTCGAGAACAGGTCCCAAAGGCCAAATCATCGCAGGAGTGGGGGTAGTCTTAGTCTCCCCCGATCAGCTGGTCATCCAACGTGCGTACTCTCTTTCGAAACCGTGCTTCAACAACGTTGCTGAGTACAACGCACTCGTCATGGGACTCCAGCTCGCACAACAGCTGGGGGTCGACCATCTGGAAGCTTACGGCGACTCAAAACTCGTCGTAAACCAGGTTCGGGGACAATACGAAGTTCGCCATGAATATTTAATCCCTTATCATGAAGTCGCGTTGAACATCATTTCAACCTTCACGGGTTCTTCATCGAACATGTTCCCGTTTACAAAACTTGGAGGCCGATGCTCTGGCCGGCCTCGCAGCCTCATTAGCAGCGCCCTTTGGGACTCAACACTATATCATGGTAACAGGACAAGATCTGATTTGTCCCAGAAACAACCTATGCTTGCAGGTGGCTCACGCCATGCCGACAAACACTGGGGTTAATGTCCGAGACTGGAGGTTCCCGTTCATCGACTTCGCTGTCTACGGAATCCTTTCAGAGGACCCGAAGGAAGCCGTCTCAGTCAGGAGATGCTCTCTTCGATTCTACTACGATACGGCTACCAAAACGCTGTACCGACGCTCCTTCGATGGGTCCTCCTTCGATGCCTGTCCAACGAAGAAGCAGCCGAAGCTCTTCAAGAAGCTCATGACGGGACTTGTGGAGCTCATCAACCCGGTCCTAAGTTGCAAGATCGACTGCGACGTATGGGCTACTACTGGCCAACCATGGTTGCCGATGCTGTCGAATATGCTAAGAAGTACCACGCGTGCCAACTTCATGCAGATCATACATACACCATCGGAGCCGCTACATCCTACAGTCGCCTCCTGGCCCTTCGAAGCCTGGGGCATGGACATTGTAGGGCCAATCACCCCTCCTTCATCGAGAGGACACCGTTTCATCCTGACCATCACCGACTACTTCTCCAAATAGGCAGAAGCAGTTCCACTAGCAGAAGTAAAAAGCTCCAGGGTAGTCAGCTTTATCAAACACCATGTCATTTACCGTTTAGGGGTACCCCGGCGGATCATCCATGACAATGGTCCTCAGTTTATCAGCCACATTTTCAGCAGGTTCTGTGACAAGAATCGCATTCAGAACGTGGCCTCAACTGCCTACAATCCGGCAGCAAACGGATTGGCTGAGGCATTCAACAAAACTATCGTTAGGCTGCTCAAAAAGGTCATGTCATCCAACAAACGAGACTAGGACGAAAAGCTTGGCGAATGCCTTTGGTCCTACCGCACAACGATACGGACCCCAACAGGCAACACTCCATTCTTCCTGGTCTACGGGAGCGAAGCAGTACTGCCTCTCGAAATACAGATACCTTCGCTCGCGTGGCAATCACAAACGATCTCACAGAAGAGGACAATCAACGTCGTCGTCTGCGGAAACTGGAGGCACTTGACGAAAAATGTCTCTTAGCTCAACAACGCATCGAGCTCTACCAAGCCCGTAATCACAGGCTTTCAACAAAAAGGTCACAGAGGACTTTCCAAGTTGGCGACCTGGTTTTAGCAGTCAGAAGACCAATGGTGTTGACCCACAAGACACCAGGAAAGTTTGAGCCCAAGTGGGAAGGACCTTTCATCATAGAGACGGTGTACTCAAACGGTGCTTACCGCCTCGCCAAACCCAATGGGGACTTGTTCATGATGCCCATCAACGGCAAGTTCCTAAAGAAGTACTATTCTTGACATCCTCCAGACATGTACTTCCTCAAACAACCTCTTTTCACAAACTCATACGCCTCCGGAACCCAGCTGTTCCGTGGCATCTTCCAGTAGAAGATAACCACGTCCACATTACCTCTGAGTTGTCTCTCTACACCCTATAAAGCAGAATCTTACACTTCGTAAGCCTACGCTACCCTTCATGTTTACCACGTCCACATTACCTCTGAGTAAACATCTTGTACAAATAACCCCTGTGTTATTGTACATTTATCGCAGAACTTCCACGTCCATAACCTATGAGTTGTTCGGCGTATCCCACAAGATCATTCCTACAACGTCCATAATACCTCTGAGTAGGGAGATTCTATCATTTCGAACCCAGTGATTGCCATGTCCACATTACCTCTGAGCAAACATAATGGTTCCTTCAAACTTATTATCTGTACCTGCAAACCAAGGTGCGCAAAAGATAATAGGTCCACACAAATCATCAAGTTCATAACAACAAAGATGAAACATCACAAAAAAAAGTTGTAGACTTTTTATTCTTCTGAAAAAGGAGTACAAGAAACTACATCATTCCCCCCAGTAAGGGTTGCAAAAGAACACAAAAGAAAAAGGGAAAAACTATTGTCCTGAATCTCCCCAGGATGGGCTGAGAGCTCCCTGACTCGAAGCTTTAAGTCGACTGCGCGGGCCTCCACCGTTGCCAGGACTCGTCGCTCTGCTTCTCGGTGCATCAATTCAATGGCCCCAGCGGAAGTATCATTGCATGTCTCATCAAGCTGTTATCGTTGCTGCGCCAAGGCCAGAGTCCACTGAGTAAAGGTCGCCTCATCCTTCTTAAATGCTGCATGTTCAGCCCGGACACGCTCGACCTCTAACTGGAGTCGGGCCCCTTGGTCTTCAAGGTGGCGCATCTGGGTGTCGATATCCGCGATATTAGCTTCCAATGCAGCTCGAGTTTCCACCGTCGTCTTCATGGACTGAGACAACTGCTCTACCGCAGCATCAGTCTCAGCCACCTCGTGCTCCCAAACGCCCACGGTGGCCTGGTATGAAGACTCGATCTCGGCGATCAGCTTCCCCTTCTCCGCATCTATCAGGACAGAGAGGTCGTTTCGCTGGATGCGTTGAAGTTCCGCGAGCCGCTCATCCAGCTCAATCACCGAAGCCTCCAGAATTTCGGCCATATGGTCGTGGCCTTGGTGAATACGAATCAGCTCGATGCAGGGCATTGCCAGAGCTTTTGCTGTCGCAAAGCTCCCATTGGCATTCATCACAGCAGATACACCCTTCTGCAGCATTTGTATACCCCTCGATGAGGAATTTCACATACTCATCTGCATCCGCCAGGACCTGCGGTATCATCGCGGGAGTTGGAGGAGCTACTACAGTTTGCGGACCGGAAGAAGATCCGCCAACCTCAACCAGCGAGGCTTGAACCTCGGCATCAATGGGCTCTTCATCAACAGGGGCTGGACTTCCAGCCGAGGAGCCGAAGGAGCTGGCACAGGCGTCGAGATGGTCCCCAAGTGGAAGGAGCTACAGAGGGTTCTACACCCTTACCCTTCTCAAGCCCGGAAGAACCTCCGACGTCAACAGACATCTCTTCTACCCCCAACATCCTATCAACAGTTGATACCTCCCTTGGCAGAATAGGGAGATTATCATTGTCTCTTGACTCGTCGCAGCGGTTGACTGGCAGACGGGTCTCATCATCGAGTCCCTCAACAGGGACAGAATCTGTCGCTACCTCCTGAGTGGTAGCCGCCTCAACTTCCGCGGTTAAAGCCGGGGTAGGACTCGGCAATGATGCAACCGACCCCCTCATCATGATAAAGAGGTGATTCAACCCTCTCCGCTGTCTCAACTACTTCTGTTGCCTCCGCAACAGGCCCTTGCAGCTCTGGAGCAACGTCATCGGAAGACGACGAACTCCATTCTTCTTCACCACCAGGAAACGGCGTGCTTGTCTCAGTTTCCCTCCTAACATAATCCGGGGATACCGGAATCTCCACATCAACAGCATCCTCCGGATCTTCCTCCATGGGAGACATCATGGTCGGCGGGATACGCACTTCAGACGAGCCCGTCGTCCCTTCGCCTGCTCCCACCTGACCTTGGGGTGCGAGGTTTTCTTTTTAACGGTTCCTACAAGAGAAGATGAAGCCTCGTAAATAGTGGAACCAAAATCAGATTATGTGGGACGCCTTTACCTCTGCGGACGTTGAATCCGATGACGCCGTCGGAGACGACGCCTTCTTCTGTTTCTTCGGTACAAGAGATTCAATCCCTACGTCTGCACATCGCTTTGATCGATCGCCCGAGGGTTCCGCTTGAGAGGTAAAGGGTACTCCGATGACCTGTCCCTGACGGACGATACGATCGGGCCTTCACCGGCACGTTCCCAGTTATCGCTAACTGGGTGCCTGCAATAAGACTGGTTTCCCTGTCATATCCAGAGGGCGCAGCAGCCATAACACAGTAAAATTTGGCAGCTGAGTAAAGAATGGGCGGCCGCGGATCTGGGACGGGCAACGTAAAACGAGCCCCAGTACATCCGGCATTATAGTAATGCCAGGCTCGTGCACCATCCAACAAACTTCCAATATACCCCATAGAAATACTGGGGTTATCCAACATCATCTGGGCATAACCAAATTATCGCGCAAAGCGGCTTGGCAAATATGGTTCCAGGTAGCACTGATTCCTGTTCCTATATACCAGATGAGACGGCCGGATACTCTACAACCAGCGGAATCCCCATTGAGGCAGAGTGGTGGTACCTTCGCCCAGATCCTTTAGATCTTCGTTGGCCTCAAAGCCCAAGTAGATTGGACCAACTTTGGTAATTTCCCAACCTTGAAGACGGGATAAAACCTTTCTACAAACAGGGACACCAGTATGTGACCAGCTCCTCCGATTGAAACGACGAAGGAGTGCATCTCCAGCCTTATAATCTTCTTTCGAGCCAGGACATCACACTGGGATGATGCAAAATCAGCCATCCCATCAAATAGTGAAACGGCAGTTCGGCACGCGGGAAGTTATTGTTTTGGCCTCTGTCATGAATCACATTTTCAGCAAACTCTCTCAAACCTCGCTGCAGGTTACATACCATTACGGGGAGAAGAGCCAAACGCCGGCCGAAGACCAGCTTCACGGCTGGCAGGATTAAGTTTCGGGTTACCCTCTCTACGGCACCGGATCCGCCCGCGAACACGCAATCCCGGAGCCATATCATCAGGTAGGACGCCAACACCGCCTTGGGTGACATCCGATAAGCAAGATGCCAGAAGCAGCTGTAGGAGCGTGCATCTGACTGCTGGTCCTCATTTCCTCGGGAATTTTTCTCCCCTAACCTGCTCATTTCGGACAACACTTCGCTACGAGAGAGCGCCGGTGGAGTGGAAAATTGTGAGGGATCCTCCTTGTTTGTCTAAAGACATAATCTCCCAAGCGGTCACATGAGGCTGCGTCCCGTTCCTATCCCGTCTCTGCATATAGTAATGATGACTCGCCACTTCCTTAAAGACGGCCGTCATCTCCTCAGCCCTGTCCCCCAGGACTTGAAGTTCCTCGTTGGTGGGAAAGTACTCTTCATAGGGTCCGACCCCCAAGGGAGTTTTGACACCTCGTACATCTCATGAAGTGCGAACCCTAATTCCCCCACCGGAGTAAAAAAGGTCCCGGTATGGACATCAAACATCTCCAGTAGTGCGAGGAACATATGCCTGTTGAGATCAACACCCGCCTGGGTAGCACGGATCGCGGCAGTCAACCCAATCTCTCGAAGCTCGGTCCGAAACCGTGACAAGATCCAGAGTGTCAGTTTATCCCACTTGGAAACATAATGGCACCAACCCTCTACCCGAAAATCTCTTTTCGGGTATGAGCGTTCCATCAAAAGCATACGATGTATAAAAGTCAAAGCACTATAAGCAAACGTATCAATGGGTACGTCACTGTAGAGGCTCCCGGGGCGTAGAGTCCGCCAGGTGAAAGAAGACCCAGACCGTGTGGCGGTCAAAGTATCCCTTCGGTCGAAAGTAGAATCAATTTGGATGACGCCAGTCACCGCTCCCCCCTGAGAAGGGGTAAGATCCCAAGACATCTTCCTCTGGGAAACAAGGCGACAGAAGGATGTCAAAGGCCATTGACGTTCAAGTTGCTTAACAGTCATATGCACCCCATTCGCTGTAAAGAACCAGTCCTCCTTGACCTTCAACACCGTCGCATCAGTAGAAGTGAGACGGTCTCCGAATAGGAACTCAGGCTTCAAGAAGGTCAATTTATCAGACGTGGAAGATTTTAAAACACCACGTTCCATCATCCGTTTGAGGAACCCATACTGCTGCTCACGGATTTGGGTCATTCTCTCGGGAGGCTGATCCAGCATAAGAGCCTCTTGAGCGGGTTTATCACTTCCTCATCATACTCTACTCCCATCTGGTTGAAGACAGCCTCCAAGAACACTTCATTCAAAGGCGGGATTGCTACCGACGCTAGCAAAGATCAGAAAAATGTTAGAAGCAACAAGAAGAGCTTCGGCACATCATCAGGGTTTAAGTCCATGCGCGTCAGCAGCCTCGGCGCATCATCAGGGTTTAAACCCATGCGCGTCGGCGAACAAAGACGCGGTACATCATTAAAGACCCAAGGTCTATGTGCGTTGGTGTACGGAAAAACGAGACTTACCGACCACCTCTGGCCGAACTTCGACAGGCCGTCTGGGAATGTCAGCCGTTACAACTTCCGCGAACTCCTTCGCTTTCTCCTTCCCCTTGTCGGCACCGCCGCGAGGAGTCTTGGAAGCCATTCTCTCAAAGAAGAAAAAGTTAGGGTTTTGAAGAAAAAACTCTAAAAAAAGCAAAGGCACGGAGCAGATGAACTCTCTCTCTCTCCAACCCTTACCTATTTATAGGGCTTGGTCGCACGCGTGAACCGATGACGTGTAATCTCAGCCGTCGCTTCGGATTCCGTAAGGAGATAACAACAAATACAACCAAAAGATCATCATTAATCTTTTGGGTTACCAAGGCGTCATCATCATCAACTGAAAGGGGCATGCGCCCGAACGAGCATGCGCCCAACAACCATGCGCCCTGATCGCCATGCTTCTTATTCAAAGTATTCCAAAACTTATTCAAAAGTTTTGAAAACTTTGAAGGGGGTCTTGTAGAAGCATGGAATTTCACAACCAGAAAGCTCATGCGCCAGACACTACATGCGCCAGAACTCGGACAGAACACTTCACAGCAAAGTCAATAAGTATAGACATTTGAAGAAGGACTTTTTATATATATAAAAGTCTATTACATGTCTAGAAAAGATGGTACAAAGGAGAATTCTACAAAGGAAGGATCCTATATCTACATCCAGCAACCACCATGCGCCTTCCAGATAGGCGCAGCAACCACCATGCGTCTTCCGATAAGCGCAGCAGTCACCATGCGCTGTCAGCCAGGCGCAGCAGATGTCATGCGCCTCCAGCCAGGCGCATCCTACCATCTCTTCAGCAGCTCAGTTATGTGCATCCAGCTCAGTTATGTGCATCCCTTCAGCAGCTCAGTTATGTGCAACTCTTCCAACCAGGCTCACCTGGTCGAGCAGAGCCCAGTTATGTGCCGCCCTTCCAGCCAGGCTCGCCTGATAAGTGCTTCGCCAAGCAAAGCATTTAACCCTCTGGCTGGAACCAGGGAAGAGAAGAGCACCGCAAATGCTGTGGCCAGGGGAGGTTTCGAAAGAGCCTCCAAAGACCAAGGAAGACCGTGATCGAAATCATGGCACAAGGAGCTTTCAACACAATCAAAGTGGACGGCACCCACTTTGAAGGAAGAGAGAGCCTAGCACCGCCATTCCGATCTACGGCTCTTCCGGAATAACGGAGACGAGGCCCGAACATCCTTATCTTTGGATACAACAGGCACCTTCCGCCTGCCTCAGAAGCCCTCGACTCCGTCTTTTGGATGTAACAGTCACCTTCAAGAGCATCGAAGACAACACGACGTCTCATCTTCACCCTCGGGAGCACTTCGTCAACAGAATGCACCCACATATCCAAGTTCATGTTGGAAGTACGTGAGGGACTGAGGAGCAAACCTTCTCTCCATGCCACTATTTATAGGCCGGGCAAATCAAACCCACGCGCCAAGTGGATGACTCTCCGAATTCTGTGCAATGAATTTACATTAAATGGATGAACGGACGCCTCGAATTCAGCCAAACGGCTATTTATAGCACTCGAGGAGCGAGACAGCCGCGTCATTAAAGGACATGTCGGATGCGCCAGCCAAACGGTGCATCACACGGACGCGCCCTCCTGCATCAGGCGCATCACACAGACGCGCCCTACAGTACCCGGCGTATCACAGAGGACGCGCCCTCACATCTCCATGCCAAATGGAACACCAACCAATGTGCCTACTCAGCTGTCCATCGAACGTCACAAACATTAAATGCTGAACTGACACCAGAGTTGGCAGCACGTTTCCCAAAGTCTGAACAGTTGACAGCTTTTTCAGAGAACGAAGCGTCGGCAACGTCAGCATCATCATGACTCTATTCCGACGGCTATTGCCACGTGGCCACCCGCATGCACCTCTACGACCATGCGTACAAACCCGCATGCGCCTCTACGGCCATGCGTCCAAACCAGCATGCGCCTCAAAAGCCATGCGCCTCAGACCCTTCACTGATCCCTAAAGACAGAAGAAGAGTCTCCGATTGAAGCTTTGCATGCGCCTCAAAAGCCATGCGCCCCAGATTGATCTCTGATCCCGAAAGACAGAAGGAAGGTCACTTGCATGCGCCTCAAAAGCCATGCGCCCCAGACTGATCTCTGATCCCGAAAGACAGAAGGAAGGTCACTTGCATGCGCCTCAAAAGCCATGCGCCCCAGACTGATCTCTGATCCTGAAAGACAGAAGGAAGGTCACCTGCATACGCCTCAAAAGCCATGCGCCCTAAATGGTTTATAACTCCTAAAGGTTATGAGAGCGTCTCCTCCTGCGCCTAGATCCAAGGCGCAGCTCACCACATCACTGCCCCCCCCCCCAAATCCGAGATCTTCGAGCCATGGGTCGATGACACGTGCCCTTTGACTCAACTCGTCCAAGATTTCAGCAACAGAAAGATCTTCTCCTCTGCTACGTGCCGGCTCACAACAGCAGTATGAAGAGTTCAACCTCCCAATCAGGGCGCATCATCCATGCGTCCCCATCAGCAACTTCCACGTGGCGTCCCCACACACCGGCGCATCCTACATGCGCGCATGAGCAGCCAGCCTGCAAAACTATAATAGAGGGATCATCTCCTTCTCACCCACGGACAACACAGAGAATCCACAACGAACATACAAGAGAGGCAGATACAGACACTCAACGTCTTCCTCCTCTCAGCAAGCTCCAGCACCCAGAGCAATCCACGCCTTCAGAGAACCGATAACCGTAGTCAGCCGGTCAACGGAGTCAACGCATTACCACTCGCTCCATTGGCACTAAGGACCCAGCTTAAACAAAAGTGTACTCCTAGGACTACGTCTAAGTCCTACATTTGTAACACTGTTCTGTTGTATTAAAATTTTCAATCAAACAATTTTAATGGCAACAGTGACAACCTGGATCTCCCTTCTCAACCATCTCTTTACGGTACTCCCAGAATCGGTGGACATCAAACAAACTTTTTGAGATTTGTACATCACTTCCATACCATTGCAACCTGAATCCATGCACTTGAAAACCACCAGCTTTTTGCAAAATGCATGGAAACAGTGATCTAGATAGGTGTGTGTGTGTGGTGTGTCAGCCATTATTGACCCTTCTATGTCCTGGACTGTACTAGCACTGAAGCCTCCTATCATTTATATTTTATTTGTGTGTGTGTGTGTCAGCCATTAATGACCCTTCTATGTCCTGGACTGTACTAGCACTGAAGCCTCCTATCATTTTATTTTATTTTTGTTCGAACTGAAATTCGAACCCACACACTTTTTTCTTTACTGGTGTTATCACTGGACCAATCCTTAGTGTTTTACGTAATCTTAATATCAGATGATTGCGAAAACGTTCAAGTGGTTTACAATTAAGCTAAACTAATGCTCAATGCAAGTGCAAATGACCTCTGGCCTAGTGGTTAAGAGAGATGCATGCGGCCCAAGTGGTCGGGAGTTCGAGCCTCAGTGGAGGCGAGTTCGCCACAAGTACCCATTGCTTCAAAAAAAAAAAAAAAAGCTCAATGCAAGTAAGAAGCAATGTGCTAAAGACCGAGATCATGTTGACGTTTACCAACTCACGTCACAAATCACATAAATCAAACCACAGGGAAGCTGTCGGCGCTAGGTTCATGAGAGGTGACTTCTAGACATAACTAATTGGACCGGTCGTGTTATTCAAATTTTCTCCTCAGCTCTTCACTAACTTCTACTTCATTCAACTTCATTCAACATATTACGTTTATGTTTTAGACTACCACACAAATTAAGGTTGGAAATTGATGTAAAGACACGATAATTATAAATGAAACTTTTTTATTCTTGTAATTTATGCATACCTTGATAGATGTTGGGAATTGGCAGGTGAGTGTTCTGTTTATTGGTTTCAACCAAATTGAAATAGTCAAAATCAGATAAATCGAAATTCTAACAATCCAAAACAGAAACCAAATTGAAATCAGCCAAAATCAAAACTGAACCAAACCGAATAACGATTCGGTTTATTTAATTTGTTCGGTTAGATTATTTCTATTGTATAATGGTTATGATCCAAAGTTGAAATCGTGATTAAATGATATAAAAATTATAATTTTTATGCATACATTTGTTGTATTTGCGTCCAAAGTTATACTAGTTGTTAAATTACCAAAATTTGATTTCAAACACATAAATAAAATTATTGCTTTCAAAAATATACATTTTAGTTATAAAATATCCATAGAATTGAGGGTATTTATATAATTACACAAATTTTATTCGATTTTTTGATTTTGAACCGAAATCCAAAATAGAAATCGAAATCGAATAAAAAAAATTTAGTACTTCAAAATCAAAATCAAACTGAATTTTTTCACACTGAACTGATCCGATTCGATTTTCGATCTAAAATCGAATAATTGTTGCCCCTAGTTGGGACCATTCTTTCCTGTAAACCCTTTGTAGTTTCTGTCTTTCGAAAAAATATTCATTCGTCCAGTCTTCACCATTAGTGTCATGATCTATGGCTCTTCTTTACATTTTCAATATATTATTTTCTGATGTGTTACGAATTGATGTCATCAATACTACTACGTGGCCACTGTATAATTTTCTGTGATTAGGACATCAATATAGTGACCTATATGTTTCTTCTTGCATGATGCGCGCAATAATGTACATGTACAGAACTGCGTAGTGTAAGTCACTATTTTAAGCACCATATTATTTTTATCGTCACGTGTACGAAAACAACGTATCAGAAGAGGTTTTGGAATCTGTCTGATCGAGGTGCGTATGGTTTAATCCATAACTCCACGTGGCTTTCAAATTGCGAATATCAATTTTAAAGAAAGATGTGTGGTTACTGTGCATAATGCAATTTACACGGATTGATCAATATTAAGTGGAATATTTGTGCCTATTTTGATTTTGAAGTGTACGAAGTCGTGGCGTTTAAAATTTCCACTTCCGTAATTTTCGTACACACGTGCCGATGAAATGAATTGAAACGAAACATGAGCATTATGTGGTGTTGAAGACAGTGATTTTGGACGGGCACATTTTGTTTTTGAGCGAGTTACATGTACATTATTGCGCACATGCATGCAAGCAAAATATCTAGGTCATGATATTGTTGTCCCAGTTACATAGAAATTCAAAAATCTATCGAAGCACCGCGCAATCGCAAACACAAGTAATTTTTATATGAAAATTTATAGTAGAAAAAACTATGGTTCAAAGAAATACACCGTATCTTTGGATAAAGTGCAAAAAAATTTCGTTAGATTTTCGCTTTTTGCACTAAAAGACCTTATGCTCTTAAAATTACTAAAAGTATGAAATATGCTCATTTTGCCTCCAAATGACAATTTTACCCCCCCCCTCCTTCTTCGGCTGTTTGGGCTGCGTTCGCCGGCGAGGAAGAGGAAGGGGTGCGCTCGCCGGCGAGGGAGGAGGGGGGTGGGGGGTCGGTGAGGGAGGAGGAGGGGAGGTGGGGGGTCGGGCAGGGGGTCGGGGGGGGCGCTCGCCGGTGAGGAGGAGCAGGCGGGTGCGCTCGCCGGCGAGGGAGGAGGGGGGGTCGGGGCCGGTGAGGGAGGAGGAGGGGGGGGGGTAGGGGGTCGGGCAGGGGGTGGGGGGGCGCTCGCGGGGGGAGGGGGGGGGGTGGATCGGGGGGGGGGGGGGGTCGGTGGGGCTGGGGGCTCGCCGCCGCCGGGGGGGGGGGGGGGGGGGGGAGGGGGGGCTTTGAGGGGGCAGGGACATTTTAGGTATAAAAATTTTAAAATTTGGCTGGAGGCGCCTAAGCGAGCGGATTTGTAATCTAAGGAGGGACAAACTGCCAAAAAATTCTAAAAGATCTTTCTACACAAAAAGCGTATATTTAACGAGGGATTTTTTGCACTTTACCCCTGTATCTTTTATAAACTTCTCCAACAATCCAACACAATCAACACTTCAAATAAAAAAAAAATAATTACAAAGCAAATAGATGGTTACTAAAGATGACCAGACAAGACGAAACGTTGTAGATCTTCTCAAATCTCTATCTTCAAAAGCAGTCCCTGTAATGTCCCGCTCCGCACGGCGCATTACGCTGAAACGTTGACTCAGCGAGTCATTGACCCAAGGAAATGTATCGATGCGAATCGATACGAGAGTTACGTTGTCCCGAGCAACGCATCGAACTAAAGTCGATGCGAAGAGTTGCCTTATCCGAAAGAATGCATCGAGTAAATCGATGCGAAGCGTTGCGTTGTCCCGAAGGATGAGTGTGTTGAATCGGCTCGAAGATTCTAAGAAATCGAATCGACCAAGGCACAAGTCCGAATCGATGCAAGTATTGATTTTAGTTGGTTTCGTTTGCAGGTTATACTTGACGCGAAAATATTAGAGGTCGATCTTTTGCCATATTTAGTAAGGGATCCGCGAAATCAAATCGTCGCCTTACGACGGGCTGAGACTTGGGCACGCTAAGGCAAATCGGACGTATGATTCAATGAAGCACGAAGTGCTCGAATGGCTAAGTCAGGAGAGTGGCCGTGCAACAAAGTTATAAAATCGAGCCGCATCGGCTCGACGAAACGACAAAGGCGTATCGACTCAAGGTGGGAGGATTGACTTCTTTTACTCCTTCATGCGATAAGTCAAAAATATCATTGTATGCTAAAAGTTAACCTATCGACGCCACGGGCGTGGTCCGATCGAAAGGAAATCATAGTGTGTGTCGAACACTAAGTTAGAACAATTGAAATGAAACATGCATCATATGCACGAGTCGCTATGGGACATCGAATATCGCAAAGGCGAGCACCTCGGTGCGCAAGCCGCAAGAACATGGGATAACTGTAATCGGCGAGTTCTTTAGTGCACGAACCATACCGTGCCTTCGTGCACGAATTAGAACGGCTAGAACATTAAAGACAATAGGCGAGCGCCCTAGCGCGCAAGTCCGAACATTGAATGCTAAGTTATAGAACATTGGAAATACGGTCAAAACGTGCCTTCGTGCATGGGATAATAAAAGATGGCTTCGTTGCGAGAGAATACAGTTGTGGCATGAATGTGGCGGAACTGTCGGATATGATATGGTGCCTCGAAAGTGCTCGAGACCTTCGGGTCGTTCGGTTGACGAGCATTGAGTTGAGGCACGATGCCATTGAATCATTGAAACGAAGTATGAAACGTAAGAACACAGAAAGTTGACAGAAGAAATACGAGATGATAAATCTGAGTCTCAGACTCAAGACTATGTTGGTTGTTTGAATTTGACTGATTGAATAATGAGGGCATTGCATGGTCGAATGGAATGGACGCGAGATAAAATATGATATCTCCCGTGCACGGGTGTTTCCCCCAAACGGTTAAATACCGGAGCGTCCCGGAACCGCTTGGCCTAGGAGGGAATCGAATAATCTTTGTAGGCGCACATCCTTAAACTAGATGGAAAAAGCCGCAAATGATGGTATGCAGCGGAAACGTTTCGGTTGTTGGGACAGCGACCCAACCCGTGAAACGCCGGGCAGCCCGACAAATATTGAGAAAAGAAGGAGAGAAAAGAAAGGAACTCCTTTAGTCCATTCCGGTGCGGATACGCCAACAGCCCTCATATAGCTAAGGAACGATGGATTGAATTTGTAGGCGCATATGCGTGCCGCATATAGATCCTGCTTAGAGATGCACATAGATCCTGCTTAGAGATGCACATATAACATGACAGGGAAGGAATGGGGCGTATTCACCTTGCGTCGGTGCAAGGGAGAGTGCGTCAACTTGGTAAGAAGTCGCGCCACGAATCAAACACGAGATTGCTTGTTTGCTTGCTTATTTAATTCGATAACATGCTGCTATGATAACATGCTTTACGCTTTCGAATATGCCATAAAATTGACCCTAAGGAGAACATAGCAAGATCATAAGCTAAGTTGCATGATTCAACATAAATATTACAATGTCGGTTTGGAAAGAAGATCTTTGCATCAGTACATGTGAGGACGAACATACTGATCTTCCACCAGCTTCATGCAGGATGCAGAAAATGGATGGCTCACGGTGAAGCATCGCTTGAATGCGTTGAGGCTCGGAATACCGAAGCATATTGAAGCGTGCAATCACATTGACGCTCGGACTATGCAACAGGATTGATGCGGCCGAGATATAGAAGGCATGATGTATGGAACGGTAAAATCCTTTGTGGGCAAGAGAACCTGAGTGTTGTAGCCAATCTGGCATATATTGTTAGGCTATCGAAAGCCTTTGTAATCTCAGTTTCGGATATCAATAAAGAGAATTATTTCGTATACTCTGTTTTTCTTTCGTTGCTAATATCGAATCAAAAGATAACCATTTGAGAACTTGTCATCTTGCCTTGCACGAGCGCAACTCCAGGCTCGTACGACATCACGCCTCCTACGAGGACGATGATTCGGGTGATTCCGGGTCGGGGCGTGATAGATTGGTATCAGAGGTCTAGGCTCAATTTTCTCTGGATGCTTGCTTCGTTACAATTCCAAACAGTTGTCCACCACCACTTGAAATCACTCTTGACTCTACTCGATGCCGCACTGGATGTTCCATACAATAAGTCTAAAATAAATCGTGAAATTTTGCCGCATGTGTTTTAGAAATTTTATAATGTTTGCTAAGAAAGTCGCGAAGGGTATTGCATTGAATGCAACGAGCCGTAAAAATATTAGTTGCTGCAAGTGCAACAAATTATGAAATACGATTTGAGATACTGTTACAAGGTAACATGTTAAGCGAGAAATAAAATGATGCACGATGTGCAACGAGTTAATGTGAATATGCGTTAAAATGAAAGTGATAAGCCAATACCGAATGTGTTAAACGGATTGAGCGTTGACTTGGAAAGTCGGAAATAAATCGTTGCACGATGTGCAACGCGTGTCGAAAGTAAAATTATTGTACGTGGTGCAACGCATATCAAATTAATCGTTGCACGAAGTGCAAAGGAGATTGAAAATAAATCGTTGCACAAAGTAAAATGAAATGTCAAAAATAAATCATAGCACGATGTGCAACGCGTATCGGAAGTAAAATTGTTGCACGTGGTGCAATGCACATCAAAATAAATTGTTACACGAGATGCAACGGGAAGGAATTGAAATCGTAAATCGATAGAATGAATCGTTCGGTTGCACACCAAACTTATGTTGGCAAACGAGAACATTGACCGAGTTGTGTCGGATTTGATTTAATCAAAGTTACAGTTGTGATCAAGCACGATCACTGCGGAAATCGTGAGTCGGAAGAGATTGTCGGTTTATACTAAGTATAGTGCGAGGGAAACGGCTTGATTTTCTAGTGGTATTTGCCATACCACGTAGGCAATGAATGACTCGATTTCGAATGGTATATGGTATACCACTTGTATGATAAATTACATCGACGCGTTGCGAGAATTGTGAAAGATTTGTCTGCAACGGATGGGAGAGTACCGAGACTCGATTGGAAATTTGTATGACGGTATGTTGATGCAAGTGTTCTCCGAGAATCGGTTGGGACGATAAGGCGAAACACGTATCAATGAATGATACGTCGGACGAAATTTATAAGTCGGTCGGACGACCGAGACTAGCGGAACGATTGTTCCTTGAAACAATAAACGGACCGACGGGAAGGGAAAACTCGAGCTTACAAATGAGTCGCACGACTTGCGATCTCGATAGAAATGTTGGACGAGACGAATCGAATCGCACGATTTGCGATGTCGATAGAAATATTGGACGAGACTAATCGAATCGCACGACTTGTGATGTCGATAGAAATGTTGGACGAGACAAATCGAATCGCACGACTTGCGATCTCGATAGAAATGTTAGGCGATGCAAATCATAATCGGATCGCACGATGTGCAACTTCGGTGAAGAGTCGGTTGACGAATAAATAGTGCCCAAAAGATAGTTGGTTACGTTACGACGAAACTCATTTGAGTACGATTGAAAAATATGCAAACCTTTGAGGGCACGATCGTAAACTCGAGGGTTCGATGTTGGATAATCGGTAACTCGGTTACGCGATCAAGGCATAGTAGAATGCAACGAATCGAGAAACGATTCGAGACGTACGGAAATATTTGTAAAGAACTTGGAAGTATGCAATGCAAGTTGTCGACGTTGAAACGGGTTCAAAGTTGACCCTTACGCTATCAAAATTGATATGACGTATCGAGATCGATACGTAAGAAAACGTAAGCACGATGTGGGAATACAAAATGGAGTGCGCCTTGCAGTATCAAAGTTTTGTAAAATAATGATACGAGAAGGAACGAACTAGTTTATCATGAACTTCATGATTGATCAAGATGAGACTATAAGTCATCGACGATTGCTCGATGCATATAGCATCTCGTGTGTCGACCCGCGAATAAGATAGACTCGAACTCGATATGAGTATATATTTCGTAAATTATGAAATCATCGACGGTAGTGCATGACTTAACTCGGAGGATAGTTGCGCATCAGTTGCGCCGATAGAAACGGTTTTGTCCGAAATTGGGTAGTCGCGTAGAATCGTCGGCACATAATTTGGCTCCGAATAAGATATAGCATGGTTCATATTAAACTGTCCTTCGGTGATGATCCACAATTATCGAACGTAGCTTCGGGGTAGCTGACCCTAGAAGATTTGACTGCCAAATTAAATCGAATGTTGTAGACCGTAAGATGACCCATGCGATATGGCATATGGAAGTGCATCGATAACAAATATAACACGGTGCATATTGACAATAAGTCTAGGCGATCGAGAATTGTTGGAACAACTTTCGATTGAGAATGATGTAGCAAGATTTTGAGTATTCGTCGGATGAATGCTCGAATGGTTATGTTGGTCGACGATAGAACTTGAAATTCACAAACGAACTTGGTGATTCGGATAGGCGATTGCGAGAAACATGCTATGCACGAGAGGGAACGATAAGGGAATGACTTACGAGTCATGTCGTTAGATTCGGATTCACCTTGCAATTGAGCTTGCGTGAATCAAAATTTACATTCGATGTTGCGAGACGGATAAGTCGAGAATCTGGCTAGTGAATTTTCTACTCGATAGGGATCGAACGTAAGGCGTATCGTAAGGACCTTCGTGTCAAAGCGATCGTTGCCTTGAGCACCGTTGCCTTGATGTAAACTTCCATGTCGGATAGATTGTGGCCTTTGTGCAATGTCAATTTAAAGTTACGCCGGGAGAAGTTAAGCACGGTGCTAGTTAAGTCCCTAGCGGGCGTAGTCCCGAATGTTGATATAGAAATCGTATCGAGATAAGTTACATAGCCAGACTTTGGAAATAGTTGGGTGGCGACTTCGAACGCAAGGCGTTGCGAAGGATCGTTGCGATCGGATGCGTGACGGCTTGACACGATGTGTAGAATTGATAGTCCCGATGAAACATACGAAATGAGAAATGCGATTTTGAATCGCATCATGTGCCTTGTCTTTTGTTTAATGAATCACGTATATATCAGATATACGTATGCGATAAAAATTTCGAGAATGGTTGCTAAGGATAAGTCCGATCGAGAGTACGAGATGGCAAGCATAGGATTGAAATTTACCTGTCAGCTTTGTTCCAATTTGCTACGACTGGACTTGGTCGAAATACACATATATTTGGGATGCCTTGGATATAGGTACGAATCCAAATCGAGTTGTATCCAAATTCAAATCGAGCTGCAGGGAGGACTTTGAAATGTTAATAGAAAGCTTGCGGGATAGTATGAAATCGAACAACATTGGTAGGACGAGATCGTGAAATGATCTATAAAATACTTAGTCGGAGTGTTGGTTTTGGTTCGGGGACGAACCTTATTTTGAGTGGTATATTCTGTAATGTCCCGCTCCGCACGGCACATTACGCTGAAATATTGACTCAGCGAATCGCGTTGACCCAAGAAAATGTAACGATACGAATCAATACGAGAGTTACGTTGTCCCGAGCAATGCATCAAACTAAGTCGATACGAAGAGTTGCCTTGTCCGAAAGAATGCATCGAGTAAATCGATGCGAAGCGCCGCGTTGCCCCGAAGGATGAGTGCGTTGAATCGGCTCGAAGATTCTAAGAAATCGAATCGACCAAGGCACAAGTCCGAATCGATGCAAGTATTAATTTTAGTTGGTTTCGTGTGCAGGTTATACTTGACACGAAAATATTAGAGGTCGATCTTTTGTCATATTTAGTAAGGGTCCGCGAAATCAAATCATCGCCTTACGACGGGCTGAGACTTGGGCACGCTAAGGCAAATCGGACGTATGATTCAATGAAGCACGAAGTGCTCGAATGCTAAGTCAGGAGAGTGGCCGTGCAACAAAGTTATAAAATCGAGCCGCATCGGCTCAGCGAAACGACAAAGGCGTATCGACTCAAGGTGGGAGGATTGACTTCTTTTTACTCCTTCATACGATAAGTCAAATATATCATTGTATGCTAAAAGTTAACCTATTGACGCCACGGACGTGGTCCGATCGAAAGGAAATCATAGTGTGTGTCGAACATTAAGTTAGAACAATTGAAATGAAACGTGCATCATATGCACGAGTCGCTATGGGACATCGGATATCGCAAAGGCGAGCGCCTCGGTGCACAAGCCGTAAGAACATGGGATAACTGTAATCGGCGAGTGCCTTAGTGCACGAACAATACCATGCCTTTGCAGGCTAGAACATTGAAAGACAATAGGCGAGGGCCCTAGCGTGCAAGCCCCGAACATTGAATGCTAAGTTATAAAACATTGGAAATATGGTCGAAACGTGCCTACGTGCACGGGATAATAAAAGATGGCTTCGTTGTGAGAGAATACAGTTGTGGTATGAATGCGGAGGAACTGTCGGATATGATATGGTGCCTCGAAAGGTGTTCGAGACCTTCGGGTCGTTCGGTTGACGAGCATTGAGTTGAGACACGATGCCATTGAATCATAGAAACAAAGTATGAAACGTAAGAACACAAAAAGTTAACGAAAGAAATATGAGATGATAAAGTCTGAGTCTCGGACTCAAGACTATGTTTGGTTGATTGAATTTGACTGCTTGAATAATATGGGCGTTGCATGGTCGAATGGAATAGACGAGAGATAAAATGTGATATCTTCCGTGCACGGGTGTTTCCCTCAAACGGTTAAATACCGGAGAGCCTCGGAACCGCTTGGCCTAGGAGGGAATCGAATAATCTTTGTAGGCGCACATCCTTAAACTAGATGGGAAAAGCCGCAAATGATGGTATGCAGCGAAAACGTTTGGTTGTTGGGACAGCGACCCAACCCGTGAAACGTCGGGCAGCCCGACAAATATTGAGAAAAGAAGAAGTAAAAAGAAAGGAACTCCTTTAGTCCATTCTGGCGCGGATACGCCAACGGTCCTCATATAGCTAAGGAACGATGGGTTGAAAGTATAAGCGCATATGTGTCCCGCATATAGATCCTGCTTAGAGATGCACATATAACATGACAAGGAAGGAATAGGGCATATTCACCTTGCGTCGGTGCAAGGGCAAGTGCGTCGACTTGGTAAGAAGTCGCGCCACGAATCAAACACGAGATTGCTTGTTTGCTTGCCTATTTAATTCGATAACATGCTGATATGATAACATGCTTTACACTTTCGAATATGCCATAAAATTGACCCTAAGGAGAACATAGCAAGATCATAAGCTAAGTTGCATGATTCAACATAAACATTACAATGTCGGTTTGGAAAAAAGATCTTTGCATAAGTACATGCGAGGACGAACGTACTGATCCCCCACCAGCTTCATGCAGGGTGCAGGGAATGGATGGCTCGCGACGAAGCGTCGCTTGAACGCGTTGAGGCTCGGAATGCCAAAGTGTATTGAAGCGTGCAATCGCATTGACGCTCGGACTATGCAACAGGATTGATGCGGTCGAGATATAGAAGGCATGATGTATGGAACGGTGAAATCCTTTGTGGGCAAGAGAGAACCTGAGTATTGTAGCCAATCTGGCATATATTGTTAGGCTATCGAAAGCCTTTGTAATCTCAATTTCGGATATCAATAAAGAAAATTATTTCGTATACTCTAGTTTTCTTTCGTTGTTAATATCGAATCAAAAGATAACCATTTGAGAACTTGTCATCTTGCCTTGCATGAGCGCAACTCCAGGCTCGTGCGGCATCACGCCCCCTGCGAGGACGATGATTCGGGTGATTTCGGGTCGGGGCGTGACAGTCCCCAGATCATCTGATCTCCTCTTCCTCTCGGTTGAAAGTTGCACCTTTTGAAAAATCCCTCTCCTTTTAAATTGCATGTTAATTCAGATTAGGGTTAGAAAATTCTTGTTTAAGTCACCCTAATCTCGAGATCATCTAGACCATTAATTATGATCCAACTTTGTTAATAAAACACTCATTTTGGACTTCAGTCCCCGATGCGTTATGCAGCCGATATACCTTCGAGATATTCTGGAATCAGAACAATAGTAACTGCATTATGCGATATACCGCTTATATGCTCTGGAACAGGGGCAACATCAGCTACATACCAAAATTATACCATCAATGGCTCTGATACTGCTCAAAACAGAGCCTGATATGATCTCGAATTGAGCCACCCTTGTCTCTATCGAGTAATTCCCGAGCTTCTTCAATACACAGATGGCGCTTGTAGCACCCAGTTTCTAAAATAAGGGTAATTTTGAAAAATTATAATTATAATCATTTAATAATGATATTTAAACCATATTATAATTTTTGGTAATTTTTAATTATTTTAAAACTATTTAAAATGTTAAATTATGATTTTAATGGTTAACTAGTGTAACCCTAGAGACTGCATGACCTAGAAACTAACCATGATCATGAAGGATGACTAATTGTGAATTTTTAGCCTAAGGATATTTTGGTCATTTTTGACTTATTAATGAAAATAAATTTTGATTAATTAATATTGTGCTAATTGAATTGTTAGAGACTAACCTAGTTTTGACTAAACCTAGATGTTAATGATGCTCGTGGAGGTTTAGTTAGAAGGTTAGAGACTTAATGGTTAAGTTAGATTAACAATATCTAGATATTTTATATTAGGATATTTACCTATTGGGATATTTGTGAAAAAGAAAGTCTTATGACTAATTGAACCAATAGGAAGGCTTGGAATTGGGTGGACAAGTCCTAGCCACTCATCTACATATAAAACTAACCCTAATTTATCTAATGACCAGCCATCAAGTATTTCTTCCTTCCTATAAAGAATCCTTAAGAAAATCATTGCCTCTTTTTACCTCTACATAGAACCCTAATTTGTTCTTCTCCAAACTTGAGAGCTTCCCTCTTGATTTTGATCTCCAAATTCCTCCATTCTTCTTCCAATCTCTCATCATTTCTTCTCATTGAACCAAGGAGGAGGTACTGGCAAGGATTGGAAGCAAGGAGCAATGAAGGGTGTCCATTTTGGAGAAGCTTTCGTGTCGGAACCCTGTTCTTTGAGTGTATCATTGGGATCCCACTTCCAATAGGTATAACTGTTTGCCATTAAAATTGTTTGATTGAAAACTTTAATACAAACAGAACAGTGTTACAAATGTAGGACTTAGACGTAGTCCTAGGAGTACACTTTTGTTTAAGCTGGGTCCTTAGTGCCAATGGAGCGAGTGGTAATGCGTTGACTCCGTTGACCGGCTGACGACGGTTATCGGTTCTCTGAAGGCGTGGATTGCTCTGGGTGCTGGAGCTTGCTGAGAGGAGGAAGACGTTGAGTGTCTGTATCTGCCTCTCTTGTATGTTCGTTGTGGATTCTGTGTGTTGTCCGTGGGTGAGAAGGAGATGATCCCTCTATTTATAGTTTTGCAGGCTGGCTGCTCATGCGCGCATGTAGGATGCGCCGGTGTGTGGGGATGCCACGTAGAAGTTGCTGATGGGGGCGCATGGATGATGCGCCCTGATTGGGAGGTTGAACTCTTCATACTGCTGTTGTGAGCCGGCACGTAGCAGAGGAGAAAATCTTTCTGTTGCTGAAATCTTGGACGAGTTGAGTCAAAGGGCACGTGTCATCGACCCATGGCTCGAAGATCTCGGATTTGGGGGGGGCAGTGATCTGGTGAGCTGCGCCTTGGATCTGGGCGCAGGAGGAGACTGCGGCTCATAACCTTTAGGAGTTATAAACCATTTAGGGCGCATGGCTTTTGAGGCGTATGCAGGTGACCTTCCTTCTGTCTTTCGGGATCAGAGATCAGTTTGGGGCGCATGGCTTTTGAGGCGCATGCAAGTGACCTTCCTTCTGTCTTTCGGGATCAGAGATCAGTCTGGGGCGCATGGCTTTTGAGGCGCATGCAAAGCTTCAACCGGAGACTCTTCTTCTGTCTTTAGGGATCAGTGAAGGGTCTGAGGCGCATGGCTTTTGAGGCGCATGCTGGTTTGGACGCATGGCCGTAGAGGCGCATGCGGGTTTGTACGCATGGTCGTAGAGGCGCATGCGGGTAGCCACGTGGCAGTAGCCGTCGGAATAGAGTCATGATGATGCTGACGTTGCCGATGCTTCGTTCTCTGAAAAAGCTGTCAACTGTTCAGACTTTGGGAAACGTGCTGCCAACTCTGGTGTCAGTTCAGCATTTAATGTTTGTGACGTTCGATGGACAGCTGAGTGGGCACATTGGTTGGTGTTCCACTTGGCATGGAGATGTGAGGGCGCGTCCTCTGTGATGCGCCGGATACTGTAGGGCGCGTCTGTGTGATGCACCTGATGCAGGAGGGCGCGTCTGTGTGATGCGCCGTTTGGCTGGCGCATCCGACATGTTTTAATGATGCGGCTGTCTCGCTCCTCGAGTGTTCGAGGCGTCCGGTTCATCCATTTAATGCAAATTCATTGCACAAAATTCGGAGAGTCATCCACTTGGCGCGTGGGTTTGATTTGCCCGGCCTATAAATAGTGGCATGGAGAGAAGGTTTGCTCCTCAGTCCCTCACGTACTTCCAACATGAACTTGGATATGTGGGTGCATTCTGTTGACGAAGTGCTCCCGAGGGTGAAGATGAGACGTCGTGTTGTCTTCGATGCTCTTGAAGGTGACTGTTACATCCAAAAGACGGAGTCGAGGGCTTCTGAGGCAGGCGGAAGGTGCCTGTTGCATCCAAAGATAAGGATGTTCGGGCCTCGTCTCCGTTATTCCGGAAGAGCCGTAGATCGGAATGGCGGTGCTAGGCTCTCTCTTCCTTCAAAGTGGGTGCCGCCCACTTTGATTGTGTTGAAAGCTCCTTGTGCCATGATTTCGATCACGGTCTTCCTTGGTCTTTGGAGGCTCTTTCGAAACCTCCCCTGGCCACAGCATTTCCGGTGCTCTTCTCTTCCCTGGTTCCAGCCAGAGGGTTAAATGCTTTGCTTGGCGAAGCACTTATCAGGCGAGCCTGGCTGGAAGGGCGGCACACAACTGGGCTCTGCTCGGCCAGGTGAGCCTGGTTAAAAGAGTTGCACATAACTGAGCTGCTGAAGGGATGCACATAACTGAGCTGGATGCACATAACTGAGCTGCTGAAGAGATGGTAGGATGCGCCTGGCTGGAGGCGCATGACATCTGCTTGCGCCTGGCTGACAGCGCATGGTGACTGCTGCGCCTATCGGAAGGCGCATGGTGGTTGCTGCGCCTATCTGGAAGGCGCATGGTGGTTGCTGGATGTAGATATAGGATCCTTCCTTTGTAGAATTCTCCTTTGTACCATCTTTTTTAGACATGTAATAGACTTTCATATATATAAAAAGTCCTTCTTCAAATGTCTATACTTATTGACTTTGCTGTGATGTGTTCTATCCGAGTTCTGGCGCATGTAGTGTCTGACGCATGGGCTTTCTGGTTGTAAAATTCCATGCTTCTACAAGACCCCCTTCAAAGTTTTCAAAACTTTTGAATAAGTTTTGGAATACTTTGAATAAGAAGCATGGCGATCAGGGCGCATGGTTGTTGGGCGCATGCTCGTTCGGGCGCATGCCCCTTTCAGTTGATGATGATGACGCCTTGGTAACCCAAAAGATTAATGATGATCTTTTGGTTGTATTTGTTGTTATCTCCTCACGAAACCCGAAGCGACGGATGAGATTACACGTCATCGTTCACGCATGCGACCAAGTCCTATAAATAGGTAAGGGTTGGAGAGAGAGAGAGTTCATCTGCTCTGTGCCTTTGCTTTTTTTTAGAGTTTTTTTCTTCAAAACCCTAACTTTTTCTTCTTTGAGAGAATGGCTCCCAAGACTCCTCGCGGCGGTGCCGGCAAGGGAAAGGAGAAAGCGAAGGAGTTCGTTGGTGAGGATGCGCCTATCACCCTTGCAACTCCGGCCGACGTTCGTCCTGAGGTGACGGGTGGATTTCATCTCCTTCACATAAGATTTGGGCCAGACTGTGCCCTAACTCAGATTTGCCGAAGCATATGGACTTTGTCCTGATGATACACCGAGGTTCTACCCCCGCCGACGTGCATAGGTTTACACCTTTATATCAACTGTTGATAGGATGTTGGGGGTAGAAGAGATGGCTGTTGACGTCGGAGGTTCTTCCGGGCTTGAGAAGGGTAAGGGTGTAGAACCTTCTGTAGCTCCTTCTACTTGGGGGACCATCTCGACGCCTGTGCCAGCTCCTTCGGCTCCTCGGGCTGGAAGTCCAGCCCCTGTTGATGAAGAGCCCATTGATGCCGAGGTTCAAGCCTCGCTGGTTGAGGTTGGCAGATCTTCTTCCGGTCCGCAAACTGTAGTAGCTCCTCCAACTCCCGCGATGACGCCGCAGGTCCTGGCAGATGCAGACGAGTATGTGAAATTCCTCGTCGAGGGGGTATACAAAATACTGCAGAAGGGTGTATCTGCTGTGATGAATGCCAATGGGAGCTTTGCGACGGCAAAAGCTCTGGCAATGCCCTGTATCGAGCTGATTTGTATTCACCAAGGCCACGACCATATGGCCGAAATTCTGGAGGCTTCGGTGATTGAGCTGGATGAGAGGCTCGCGGAACTTCAACGCATCCAGCGAAACGACCTCTCTGTCCTGATAGATGCGGAGAAGGGGAAGCTGATCGCCGAGATCGAGTCTTCATACCAGGCCACCGTGGGCGTTTGGGAGCGCGAGGTGGCTGAGACTGATGCTTGCGGTAGAGCAGTTGTCTCAGTCCATGAAGACGACGGTGGAAACTCGAGCTGCATTGGAAGCTAATATCGTGGATATCGACACCCAGATGCGCCGCCTTGAAGACCAACGGGCCCGACTCCAGTTAGAGGTCGAGCGTGTCCGGGCTGAACATGCAGCATTTAAGAAGGATGAGGCGACCTTTACTCAGCGGACTCTGGCCTTGGCGCAGCAACGACAACAGCTTGATGAGAAGCATGCAAGTGATACTTCCGCTGGGGCCATTGAATTGATGCACCGAGAAGCAGAGCGACGAGTCCTGGCGACGGTGGAGGCCCGCGCAGTCGACTTAAAGCTTTGAGTCAGGGAGCTCTCAGCCCATCCTGGGGAGATTCAGGGACAATAGTTTTTCCCTTTTTCTTTGTGTTCTTTTGCAACCCTTACTGGGGGAATGATGTAGTTTCTTGTACTCCTTTTTCAGAAGAATAAAGAAGTCTACAACTTTTTTTTGTGATGTGTTCATCTTTTGTTGTTATGAACTTGATGATTTGTGTGGACCTATTATCTTTTGCGTACCTTGGTTTGCAGGTACAGATAATAAGTTTGAAGGAACCATTATGTTTGCTCAGAGGTAATGTGGACATGGCAATCACTGGGTTCAAAATGATAGAATCTCCCTACTCAGAGGTATTATGGACGTGGTAGGAATGATCTTGTGGGATACGCCGAACAACTCAGAGGTTATATGGACGTGGAAGTTCTGCAATAAATGTACAATAACACAGGGTTATTTGTACAAGATGTTTACTCAGAGGTAATGTGGACGTGGTAAACATGAAGGGTAGCGTAGGCTTACGAAGTGTAAGATTCTGCTTTATAGGGTGTAGAGAGACAACTCAGAGGTAATGTGGACGTGGTTATCTTTCTACTGAAAGATGCCACGGAACAGCTGGGTTCCGGAGGCGTATGAGTTTGTGAAAAGAGGTTGTTTGAGGAAGTACATGTCTGGAGGATATCAAGAATAGTACTTCTTTAGGAACTTGCCGTTGATGGGCATCATGAACAAGTCCCCATTGGGTTTTGTCTGGAGGATGTCAAGAATAGTACGTCTATGATGAAAGGTCCTTCCCACTTGGGCTCAAACTTTCCTGGTATCTTGTGGGTCAACACCATTGGTCTTCTGACTGCTAAAACCAGGTCGCCAACTTGGAAAGTCCTCTGTTTGACCTTTTTGTTGAAAGCCTGTGATATACGGGCTTGGTAGAGCTCGATGCGTTGTTGAGCTAAGAGGCATTTTCGTCAAGTGCCTCCAGTTCCCGCAGACGACGACGTTGATTGTCCTCTTTTGTGAGATCGTTTGTGATTGCCACGCGGAGCGAAGGTATCTGTATTTCGAGAGGCAGTACTGCTTCGCTCCCGTAGACCAGGGAGAATGGAGTGTTGCCTGTTAGGGTCCGTATCGTTGTGCGGTAGGCCCAAAGGCATTCGCCAAGCTTTTCGTCCCAGTCGCGTTTGTTGGATGACACGACCTTTTTGAGCAGCCTAACGATAGTTTTGTTGAATGCCTCAGCCAATCCGTTTGCTGCCGGATTGTAGGCAGTTGAGGCCACGTTCTGAATGCGATTCTTGTCACAGAACCTGCTAAAAATGTGGCTGATAAACTGAGGACTATTGTCATGGATGATCCGCCGGGGTACCCCAAAACGGTAAATGACATGGTGTTTAATAAAGCTGACCACCCTGGAGCTTTTTACTTCTGCTAGTGGAACTGCTTCTGCCCATTTGGAGAAGTAGTCGGTGATGGCCAGGATGAAACGGTGTCCTCTCGATGAAGGAGGGGTGATTGGCCCTACAATGTCCATGCCCCAGGCTTCGAAGGGCCAGGAGGCGACTGTAGGATGTAGCGGCTCCGATGGTGTATGTATGAAGTCTGCATGAAGTTGGCACGCGTGGCACTTTTTAGCATATTCGACAGCATCGGCAACCATAGTTGGCCAGTAGTAGCCCATACGTCGCAGTCGATCTTGCAACTTAGGACCGGGTTGATGAGCTCCACAAGTCCCGTCATGAGCTTCTTGAAGAGCTTCGGCTGCTTCTTCGTTGGACAGGCATCGAAGGAGGAGCCCATCGAAGGAGCGTCGGTACAGCATTTTGGTAGCCGTATCGTAGTAGAATCGAAGAGAGCGTCTCCTGACTGAGACGGCTTCCTTCGGGTCCTCTGGAAGGATTCCGTAGACAGCGAAGTCGATAAACGGGAACCTCCAGTCTCGGACATTAACCCCAGTATTTGTCGGCATGGCGTGAGCCACCTGCAAGCATAGGTTGTTTCTGGGACAAATCAGATCTCGTCCTGTTACCGTGATATAGTGTTGAGTCCCAAAGGGCACTGCTAATGAGGTTGCGAGGCCGGCCAGAGCATCGGCCTCCAAGTTTTGTAAACGGGGAACATGTTCGATGAAGAACCCGGTGAAGGTTGAAATGATGTTCAACGCGACTTCATGATAAGGGATTAAATCTTCATGGCGAACTTCGTATTGTCCCCGAACCTGGTTTACGACGAGTTTTGAGTCGCCGTAAGCTTCCAGATGGTCGACCCCCAGCTGTTGTGCGAGCTGGAGTCCCATGACGAGTGCGTTGTACTCAGCAACGTTGTTGAAGCACGGTTTCGAAAGAGAGTACGCACGTTGGATGACCAGCTGATCGGGGGAGACTAAGACTACCCCCACTCCTGCGATGATTTGGCCTTTGGGGCCTGTTCTCGAAGCGCCGTCGAAGAACATCCGCCAAACGGAGCTTCCTTCGGTGACGTTGGATTCTTGGACCTCATCCGGGATATCTTCATAGAGTTTTGAGGATTCTGGGATGGGGTGCGCAGCTAGAAAGTCAGCCAGAGCTTGACCCTTAACAGCTTTTTGCGGCACAAACACCAGGTTGTACGGTGTTAGCAAGATCGCCCATGTAGCCAGCCGGGAGTTCAATGATCCTGGCTTCGTCATGAGGACTCTGAGCGGATTGACTCGGGAAATGACATGAATTGTCTGACCCGAGACATAATGACGAGTCTTCTGGATGGCAAACACCAAAGCCAAGCACTCCTTTTCGACGGGGTTGTACCGGTGTTCGGCCCCAATGAGTGTTCGACTGAGGTAGTAGATTGCTTGTTCGTAGCCTGTATCGCTGTTTTGAGCCAACAGAGTACCAAGAGAATGATCCATGGCACGGACGTAGAGGAGAAATGGTTTGCCGGTGACTGGCGCTACCAGGACTGGTGGGCTCGTCAAGTAGGCTTTGATGTCGTCGAAAGCCTTCTGGCACTCTTCTGTCCAGACATAAGAGACTCCCTTCTTCATGAGCTGAGTGAAGGGTTGACATTTACCGGAAAGGTTTGCTATGAACCTCCGGATATATGCCAGACGTCCCTATAGGCCCCGAAGTTCTCGAAGGTTCTTCGGAGGGTCCATGTTGAGGATGGCTTTGGTCTTCTCAGGATGAACATGAATGCCTTTCGCTGTGATGACGAAGCCCAAGAATTTGCCGCTAGAAACCCCCATAAAGGATTTAGCGAAGACCGTCTTCAGGTCCTGTAGGTGATCTCTTTTGAGGCGGCTTTTGACTGCGATGTCGTCAACATAGCATTCGACTGTCTTGCGAAGATGTTGACGAAAGATGGTGCTCATAGCTCGCTGGTACGTTGCACCGGCGTTCTTCAAGCCGAAGGGCATTAATGTGTAGCAGAAAACACCCTTTGGAGTCCTGAATGACGTGTGTTTTGCGTCATCGGGGAACATCTTGATTTAATTGTAGCCTGAATACCCATCCATGAAGGACATGCGCTCAAAGCCATATGTGTTGTCAATCATCACATCAGTGATTGGAAGCAGGAATTCGTCCTTCGGGCAAGCAGAGTTGAGATCTCTGAAGTCGATACAGACTCGTATCTTCCCGTTCTTCTTGGTGACAGGAACGATGTTGGCTACCCAATCCGGGTGTTTTCCTCACGGATGAAGCCGCTAGTCAAGAGTTTGTCAACCTCTTGATCGATGGCATTCATGATGTCCGGACGGAAGCGTCGCTGCTGTTGTTTGATAGGTTTGGCATCAGGTAAGATGTTCAACCTATGCATTGCGATCTGCGGATCGAGTCCCGGCATGTCTTCATAGCTCCAGGCGAAGACGTCGATATACTCTTTAGCCAGTTGGATTAAAGATTCTCGATCTTCTCCTTCCAGGCTTTTACTGATGAAGATGGGTTTGGAGGAAGACCCCCCCCGAGGTCGATCTGCTCGACTTCGTCTTCGGTGGGAGGTTCACGAAGCTCAAAACGAGATTCCCATTGTTCACCTAGGCGTTGGGCCCAGGGTTCTTCTTCGAAGGGTTCTGGCGCTTGGTCTTTGCCTTCACCTTTCTGAGGTTGTGCTGACGTCATGTTAGCTGACAGCATTTTCCTGAAGACTGATCCGATGCTGGTATCGGAATCCCAAGTCAATGCTTCGGACGAATGGGAATGTTCTATGTCTTCTGCATCTGAACTCTCTGGGGTTGATGGCGGCGTGACATAGCCTAACCCTCATCCAGTCCGATTATAATAGTCCTGTGGCTTTCCATTGGGCATCGAAAGCCGGACAGGGAGATGCCGACCCTTGCCGTAGTTTAAGCCTTTGTTGCTTTTCAGGTCGTAGCCCATCTTTTGGATGATGTGCTTTGCCGCATCCTGTACCGATAGACTTATACTCTGCCGGTATCAGGTTCGGGCTCGGTTAACGGGAGGTCCCGATGACGCTCGACTTTGCCTGAGATGATGGTGCCTTGGTCTCGGCTCCGTGGAGGGACTATGAAGACTCCTTGAGACGGGACTATTCGATTATGGTGGACGGTCGTTATTTGTGTTTGCAACGACCGTAGAGCGTTGTCTAATGTATACATGGCATTCCAGTGTGGAAGACAAGAATAATTAAAAGACACTCTATCATTGATAAAATACGAGATCTTGTCCCGTGGGATTACATTGTCAAAGGAGGGTGCCTCTACATCAGCCGAGATATAATCACCAAGCTCCTCGTCTGTAAGAACTGGGGGCGGACTAGGAGAGTCTAACACAGCTTTGGGGTCTGAGAGGGTTATATGAGCCTTCTCTGACACCTTGGATGACTGCGGCGGCTTGTCCTTGAGACGCACCTTGAGAGGTGCCTCGGTTACGCCTCCGGTGAGTGGTGCCTTCCCTTGTAATTTTGCCACCAGGGGAGCCGATGTTTGGGGTGGCTTTCCCTTGAGGCGTATCTTCAGGGTGCTTCGCGAGCCGGCGCTTTTCCTGATAGCTTGATGCTCATTGGAGGCGCCTTCTGGGGTAGTTTCCCCTTCAGACGGATTTTCAAGGGGGCGTCGGGAGTCGTCTCAGGCTCCATGTCCGGCTCTGTTGCCGTCTCTGCCTCATCATCAGCGTCGTTGGCTTCCTCCTCGTCAATGGGTTTGTACAAGTCGGAATCGGTGAAGTAGGCTTCAATCCCTTTAAAAGGATCGATGTCTGCAAACTCCGTCCGGATGACGCCATTGGTGGATACATACTTCATGCACTGGTGGAGCGTGGAGGGCACCACCATGTACTCATGCAGCCATGGTCGACCGAGCAGGATGTTGTAGTTGACCTCGGCATCTACCACATAACAAGTCACCTCAGTTTTGAGGCTGCCAATGTGACACTTCAGTCGGATCTTGCCCAATGGCTCGCTCTTGCTAGCATTGAAGCCACTGATGGTTGTATTGGAGGGCGCCAGCCGGTACATCGGAATCCCCAGCTTAGATAGCAGTGCCTTCGGAATGATGCTTAGGGAAGACCCAGGATCGATCTGAATCCGGCTCACCTTGACCGAGCCAATGTACCCTATATAATACAGCAGCCGGTTATGTCGGTGATGCTTGAGCAGCATGTCTTGTTGGTGAAAGTTATGTTTGGGATAACTTCATCCGCACAGTGATAGCGCACAAGTAGTTGGGAGGTCTTCAGGCTGCTTGACCTGACTGAGAAAGGATTCAGCGTCCTTCAGAGCTTCGCAGAGAGCTTCTCGGAAATCTTTAGAAAGACGCAGGAGCTCGAATAAAGACAGGCGCACAGGTGTACTGGCTAATTGTGCCAGAATGTCGAAGTTGTGAGGCTTGGACAGCCCCGAAGCATTCTCCTTCCGTAGAGGTCTGTCAAAACGGGCCTCCACCTGCTTCTGCTTATTGGCTGCTGAGGGCTTAGATGGACCCTCCTCAGGGATGGTGCTATGAGGCACCACCTCGGCGGCGGCTTCGCCAGACTGGGAGTTCTGTTGTGCACGTGTTTGTACTGGAAGTGCCTCTTCTGTTGAAGAAGAGACTGTGCGGCAAGACTTGATCTTCCTGCCTTTTGATTTGGAGGTAGGGCGTACCTCTGATTGAGTCACCTCAGAGACGAGGTCGGGGTGAACCCAGAGGACCTCTCCTCGAGATGTGGTGAGCGGGGTGAGTCCACTCACATTGTCACGAGTAGGTGGTAAGTTTACCACCTCCATTGTCGCCTTAGGGATGGGGACGACGCCATCTTGTGTGGTAGTTGGCGGCAAGGTGCCGAACTGAAGCGAAACCAGATTGGCCGACACCGTCTTCTCTTCATAGTCGACGGAGATTACATCCGCATTGATCATGCGCTGGATGTAATTCTTGAGGACGTAGCAGTCCTTGGTCGGGTCCGACAAACCGATGGTAGTGGCAGTACCTTGGGTTGTCCACTTTCCCAACTTCATCGGGCCGCTTTGGGTCCGGTAGCTTGATCTTGTCACCCTGCTTCAGTATCTTGAAATGTTGCAGGGTATCGTCATCATGAATGAATAAACCTCCTTGGGTCTCGGTGCCAGTGGAGGCTTCTGAGTAGGCGCAGATGCGCCTTTTGAGGCATTAACAGTCAATGCCTGTTTCCTCTTTACTTTTCGTCCGGAGCTGTTAGCTGTGGACTTTTTCCCCTTATCGTCAAAGGCGGGGAAGCTGACACCCAGAAGACGTGCATTGGCCGCCTTCTTTTCTGCAGCTTCAGCTTCGATGATCAGGGAGCTCCAGTCAGGTGGGGGAGTAGAGTTGAGCCAGAGCTTTACTGCAGGCAACATGTTCATGCTGCAAGCGGAGAGAAGCGCATGTTCTGGCATGCCTGGAGGTAGCCTGAAGCAAGCCTGTCGGAAGCGTTCGATGAACGCCCGAACCGTTTCCTTCTCCTTCTGACGTATCTCTATGAGAGACGCCATCGTCATGTCCTTCCCGCCGTCGTAGAAGCGGTCGAGGAAGAGGCGCGTGAGGTCGTCGAAGGACGATATGGAATTATCGGGGAGGCTGCAGTACCAGTCATACGCCACTCCTTTTAGGGCCCCGACAAAGATACTGGTGAGGAGCGCGTCCTCCTTCGGAAGATGCCCTGTCTGTGACTGGAAGTACGTCAGGTACCATCGCGGAGAGTCCTTCCCGTCGTATGGGGTGAGTGTTTGCGGTTTATACTTTGGGGGATAAACCACCTTGTTCCATTCGAGGGGATAAGGCTGGAGAATGCCCATCTTCTGGCGTTCCTCTTGCCTGTTCTTGGACTCGAAGCGCTCCCGCAGGTCTTTGATCATTTCGACCACATCCTCCGTAGAGCTAGGAGTCGGGAAAGGAGGTACCATCTGGATTGGAGCGTTTGAGGGCTCCGAGGTCCGAGGTGCTTCTGTATCCGAGGGTGCCCGTTGGAGGGGCACACTCGACTCCCCATTAGCTCCTGGGTCAGGACCAGTTGAAGGTGTCCTGATTAAGGCCGACCGCATCTCAAACACTGCTTGAGTCAGTGCTTGCATAGAGGCAGAGAGGGTTTTGAGATCTCCCTCTAATGAGTCTATGTGCTGGACTATGTCCTGTGACGGTGCATCAGACTCGACATCATCCCCAGCCATGTACACTGTCCTGACACGGCCAGGAGTGGATGGATGGGTTGAGGCTTCGCTTTCGGCCTCACTCTCATGCGGGAAAGTTACTTCTCCTGGTATTTGGCCACCCCCAGCCGCATTCTGGAGTTCATCTTCAACAGGCGCATCTGCAAGGGTCTGCTTGCCCTCAGCTCCGTCTTGAAGGACATCTTCGTTTCCAGAACTACCCCCGGCAGTGTCCTGGAGGACATCCTCATTTGAGGGGCTTCAGGGAGAGTAATCTCGCCTTGATGATGAAGATCCGCCGCAGCTGTGCTTTGGACATCTTCGTCTTCGGAAGGAGGCTCAACAAGGGTCTGGCTACCCCCAGCTCCCTCCGAGGACTTCTTCCTCGACCGAGTGCCTTCAAACACTCCAGAGGTCGAGACAGCTGCCTTGGTTTTCCTCGGCTGGCTTTGGATGAAGACTAGATGGAATTGGCAGTCGTCTTCCGGATTGATGAGGAGTTGGAGACCACGTTGCATGAAGCAACCTTTGGCTCCTCTTCAGCTGACACCTTCGCCCCAAGGTGACGTCGGAGAGGTGTCGATGATTGTAGTCGTTGGAAGACCGACTGTCTTGGTAGAACTGCCGTCTTGCAACAGCAATTGATGGTGACCACCGACAAGTATTCCCCATAAGAGGCGCATCGTGCTTGTTGGTCGACTCTCCTGACCGGCGCTTGTGAGTGATCACGTTGCGCAGGTCGTTGAGGAGAGTGGTGCCTTCACACCGCCTTCAGACGTATGGCAAGGCCAAACGCCGGGGGTGGTCAGGTGTGCTGCGCCCCCTGATCTAATACCAAGCAGGCATCACGATCAGTAGTGGGGCAACCACAACATTTGAAGTGACTTGAACGGACCTCAAACACACAACCAGAGGAGCGCGGGAGTTCAAGACCACTAAGTTTGCCTCTCCGACTTGGTTGTGCACGCAGTAGATGCGCCCAAGCGAGATGAGGACTTTGAAGATCGACTCGTTGTTAGTGCAGAAGCACTTGAGTCAACCTTGTACAGCTTGCCATCGGTAGCGCGCGTGATGACGAGCGCGTGCCTCTGGCCGGCTGCTGGCATAGCACGTTTGTGGCGCATGGCCCGTGCCGCCTTGGATTTCTTCGTACCAGCCCGCTGGGGCGCATAGTACTCAGCATCCAAATTCTCCTCGCCATTACAGCGAGTGAGTCTGTCAAAGACAGAGGCTTTTTGTGGCGCATCAGAGGTGATGCGCGGGGCATTGGCTGCGCCCCTGCTCCGTCGATGTATCTTCCTCGCCTGAGAGGGAGATAGCTGGGGAACGTGGTCGACCGTACGCTTCCCAAGAGATGCGCTACATCGGCGGCGCACCTTGGTTGCTGAGAACGTCAGCAGAAAGGGAAGGCTGGATTGCTGCATCCCCTTCAATGGTGGTGCCCGAGGCGTCGACTTTGCGCCCCAGGCCGTGCGGATCTTCTTCGGCTTTGGTAGCCGCTTCGAAGGACTCGCACTTCCTTCAGAAATGAACTCCTCGTACGCCTGTTGATTGAGGCACACTACCATCTTGTGGGAGGAGCCCACCTTCACGTCGTCGGCCTGTGACACGACTTTCTCGAAAGAGGAGAAAGAAGTCCCCAGCAGAGTCGCCAGCTTGTTTGCCATTAAAATTGTTTGATTGAAAACTTTAATACAACAGAACAGTGTTACAAATGTAGGACTTAGACAGTCCTAGGAGTACACTTTTGTTTAAGCTGGGTCCTTAGTGCCAATGGAGCGAGTGGTAATACGTGACTCCGTTGACCGGCTGACGACGGTTATCGGTTCTCTGAAGGCGTGGATTGCTCTGGGTACTGGAGCTTGCTGAGAGGAGGAAGACGTTGAGTGTATGTATCTGCCTCTCTTGTATGTTCGTTGTGGATTCTGTGTGTTGTCCGTGGGTGAGAAGGAGAGATCCCTCTATTTATAGTTTTGCAGGCTGGCTGCTCATGCGCGCATGTAGGATGCGCCGGTGTGTGGGGACGCCACGTGGAAGCTGCTGATGGGGGCGCATGGATGATGCGCCCTGATTGGGAGGTTGAACTCTTCATACTGCTGTTGTGAGCCGACACGTAGCAGAGGAGAAGATCTTTCTGTTGCTGAAATCTTGGACGAGTTGAGTCAAAGGGCACGTGTCATCAACCCATGGCTCGAAGATCTCGATTTGGGGGGGCAGTGATCTGGTGAGCTGCGCCTTGGATCTGGGCGCTGGAGGAGACTGCGGCTCATAACCTTTAGGAGTTATAAACCATTTAGGGCGCATGGCTTTTGAGGCGTATGCAGGTGACCTTCCTTCTGTCTTTCGGGATCAGAGATCAGTCTGGGGCGCATGGCTTTTGAGGCGCATGCAAGTGACCTTCCTTCTGTCTTTCGGGATCAGAAATCAGTCTGGGGCGCATGGCTTTTGAGGCGCATGCAAAGCTTCAACCGGAGACTCTTCTTCTGTCTTTAGGGATCAGTGAAGGGTCTGAGGCGCATGGCTTTTTAGGCGCATGCTGGTTTGGACGCATGGCCGTAGAGGCGCATGCGGGTTTGTACGCATGGTCGTAGAGGCGCATGCGGGTGGCCACGTGGCAGTAGCCGTCGAATAGAGTCATGATGATGCTGACGTTGCCGACGCTTCGTTCTCTAAAAAAGCTGTCAACTGTTCAGACTTTGGGAAACGTGCTGCCAACTCTGGTGTCAGTTCAGCATTTAATGTTTGTGACGTTCGATGGACAGCTGAGTGGGCACATTGGTTGGTGTTCCACTTGACATGGAGATGTGAGGGCGCGTCCTCTGTGATGCGCCGGGTACTGTAGGCGCGTCTGTGTGATGCGCCTGATGCAGGAGGGCGCGTCCGTGTACGCCGTTTGGCTGGCGCATCCGACATGTTTTAATGACGCGGCTGCTCTCCTCGAGTGTTCGAGGCGTTCGGTTCATCCATTTAATGCAAATTCATTACACATAATTCGGAGAGTCATCCACTTGGCGCGTGGGTTTGATTTGCCCGCCTATAAATAGTGGCATGGAGAGAAGGTTTGCTCCTCCGTCCCTCACGTACTTCCAACATGAACTTGGATATGTGGGTGCATTCTGTTGACGAAGTGCTCCCGAGGGTGAAGATGAGACGTCGTGTTGTCTTCGATGCTCTTGAAGGTGACTGTTACATCCAAAAGACGGAGTCGAGGGCTTCTGAGGCAGGCGGAAGGTGCCTGTTGCATCCAAAGATAAGGATGTTCGGGCCTCGTCTCCGTTATCCGGAAGAGCCGTAGATCGGAATGGCGGTACTAGGCTCTCTCTTCCTTCAAAGTGGGTGTCGTCCACTTTGATTGTGTTGAAAGCTCCTTGTGCCATGATTTCGATCACGGTCTTCCTTGGTCTTTGGAAGCTCTTTCGAAACCTCCCCTGGCCACAGCATTTTCGGTGCTCTTCTCTTCCCTGGTTTCAGCCAGAGGGTTAAATGCTTTGCTTGGCGAAGCACTTATCAGGCGAGCCTGGTTGGAAGGGCGGCACATAACTGGGCTCTGCTCGGCCAGGTGAGCCTGGTTGGAAGAGTTGCACATAACTGAGCTGCTGAAGGGATGCACATAACTGAGCTGGATGCACATAACTGAGCTGCTGAAGAGATGGTAGGATGCGCCTGACTGGAGGCGCATGACATCTGCTGCGCCTGGCTGACAGCGCATGGTGACTGCTGCGCCTATCGGAAGGCGCATGGTGGTTGCTGCGCCTATCTGGAAGGCGCATGGTGGTTGCTGGATGTAGATATAGGATCCTTCCTTTGTAGAATTCTCCTTTGTACCATCTTTTCTAGACATGTAATAGACTTTTATATATATAAAAAGTCCTTCTTCAAATGTCTATACTTATTGACTTTGCTGTGAAGTGTTCTGTCCAAGTTCTGGCGCATGTAGTGTCTGGCGCATGGGCTTTCTGGTTGTGAAATTCTATGCTTCTACAATAAACCATCTCTCTATTTCAATTTCTCTCGCATTTTAGTAAGATTTGAATCCATAGGATCCACCCCCATGCATGTTCAACCATTAGATTTTAACTTGAGACCATTTGGAGCTCTCTTGAGGATTTTGATATGTGTCTTGTGTCCTACTTGATAGATCCCAAATTAGCACACTATATGTGTATGTATGTATGATAATAGTTTAAACAGATATTTAAATTTAGTTTTAGAATGGTTAGAGAGTGGATTGATTTTAGTTAGGATGGTTAGAATGAGTTTATTTGGATACCTATGTTGGTATCCAAGTATCTTGGCCTACATGTGTTTCTTTTGTCCAAACAACTCAAATTCGTCATCCATGTTTTTATTAACCAAAGCAACTTAGAATATCATAACTTTTAGCTTAGAACTCCGATTTATCTTCCATTTTTTACAAGAACCGTAATGAAGTTAGCTTTCCAAATATATATTTTAATAAGAAAAATTCATTTTGAAACTTTCTATAAAATTATTTGAGTGTCAGCTGTACGAAAGACGAACGCGTTTCGGTGTTTTTGCGATTCCGGGAGCTTTCGGACACGAAAATATGATCTGTTTAAAGTTTCTGAAAGCTAACACAAAGGGCTACGACATACTTTAATCCTATAATTTAGTGAAGGCCCAATTGGTACAGTATTGATTTTAAGTAGAAGAGCGACTATACGATATAGGTATTTTGTGTAACCTATAAGCCTATGTAGTATGGATATCATGTGAATGTAGGTATCATAGGTTATCAGTATGATATAGTACATATATGTATATATTTATACATATATATATATAAATTATTGTTATGTAATATATAATCACAGTTAGGACTACTTGAGAAGATTCCTGGGATGACCCTTGAGAATCTCATTATAAACTATCTCGAAATTCAATTCCGACAGTTCTGTCTACTTTCTTGTTCATCATTGAATTTGATTCTTGGTATTCATTTGACTTGATTTTCTACCAAGATAAAATTGTGGACTAGGTTACCTCAGTCATGGAATCTAGAGTCTTCCATAGCCATATTAGTTGGTTTGGCGATGAGATAGAGTCTAATTTTGGATGTATTTCTCGGATGTGGGAATTTAAAGTTTTTGCTGCCAAGCTAGCGACAACGCAAAAATTTAAATACCATGATTCGAGAGGTATGTACATTAGTTGCAGACTCTATGGATTATCGCAGCCATACTTATTGGTGTGACGAGGATTCTGGTAACATGGTTCTGGATAGACGAGTATGATTATCAGATTGCAGAATAGATACCATAGAGATGGTGCCCTAGTATAATGGAGTGGGATATCAGTATGGATATTACTTGAGTATCATGGATTAGATAGAGGGATGTAGGCCACCTGTAGCGCAGCACCGTGCCCACACCATCAGAGGGATATACCCCAGAGAGGCAGGACTTTTGCGCTGACAATCGCGTAGACCGATGCTACGGGTGACGGATTAGCAGGTCTTCTTTCCTGTTCTTCTTACCATCTGTTGTGTGATTCTATTAGTACCTGTCAGAATATTTTGTGCTGTGATAGATAGTATAGTAACCCTGATCAAGACCGTGATATCACGACCAGTAGGACCACAATTTGCATGTTTAGATATAGTTTTCTTGACCTTGATTGTTGGGAGTTTAACCTAGAAGGAGTACGACCATCTTAATTTCGAGGACAAAATTTTTCTAAGGAGGGTAGACTTGTAGCACCCAGTTTCTAAAATGAGAGTAATTTTAAAATTTTGTAATTATAATCATTTAATAATATTTAAACTATGTTATGATTTTTGGTGATTTTTAATTATTTTAAAACTATTTAAAATATTGAATTGTGATTTTGATGGTCAACTAGTGTAACCCTAGAGACTGCATGACCTAGAGACTAACCATGACCATGAGGACCTAACCATGTGATTAGGATGACTAATTGTGATTTTTTAGCCTAAGGATATTTTGGTCATTTTTGACTTATTAATGAAAATGAATTTTGATTAATTAATATTGTGCTAATTGAATTGTTAGAGACTAACCTAGTTTTGACTAAACCTAGATGTTAATGATGCTCATAGAGATTTAGTTAGAAGGTTAGAGACCTAATGGTTAAGTTAGATTAACAATATCTAGATATTTATAGTAGGATATTTACCTATTGGGATATTTGTGAAAAAGAAAGCCTTATGACTAATTGAACCAATAGGAAGGCTTGGAATTGGGTGGATAAGTCCTAGCCACTCATCTACATGTAAAACTACCCCTAATTCATCTAATGACCAGCCATCAAGTGTTTCTCCCTTCCTATAAAGAATCCTTAAGAAAATCCTTGCCTCTTTTACCTCTACATAGAACCCTAATTTGTTATTCCCCAAACTTGAGAGCTTCCCGCTTGATTTTGATCTCCAAATTCCTCCATTCTTCTTCCAATCTTTTATCATTTCTTCTCATTCAACCAAGGAGGAGGTGCTATCAAGGATTGGGAGCAAGGAGCAAGGAAAGGTGTCCATTTGGAGGAGCTTCGTGTCAGAACCGTGTCCTTTGAGTGTATCATTGGGATCCCACTTCCAATAGGTATAACTATCTCATTTCAATTTTCTTGTATTTTAGTTAGATTTGAATCCATAGGATCCACCCCCCATGCATGTACAACCATTAGATTTTAATTTGAGGCCATTGGAGCTCTTTTAAGGATTTTAGATATGTGTCTGTGTCCTACTTGATAGATCCCAAATTAGCACACCACATGTATATGTATGTATGATAATAGTTTAAATAGATATTTAAATTTAGTTTTAGTATGGTTAGAGAGTGGATTGATCTTAGTTAGGATGGTTAGAATGAGTTTCATTTGGATACATATGTTGGTATCCAAGTATCTTGGCCTACATGTGTTTCTTTTGTCCAAAATAACTTAAATTCGTCATCCACATTTTTATTAACCAGAGCAACTTAGAAATATCATAACTTTTAGCTTAGAACTCCGATTTATCATCCATTTTTCTAAAAGAACGTATCGAAGTTAGCTTTCTAAAAATATTTTAATAAGCCAAATTCATTCTGAAACTTTCTATAAAATTATTTGAGTGTCAGTTGTACGAAAGACGAACGCGTTTCGGTATTTTTGCGATTCCGGGAGCTTCCGGACACGAAAATACGATCCGTTTAAAGTTTCGGAAAGCTAATACAAAGGGCTACGACATACTTTAATCCTATAATTTAGTGAAGGCCCAATTGGTACAGTATAGTTATAAGTAGAGAGCGACTATACGATATAGGCATTTTGTGTAACCTATGAACCTATGTAGTATGGATATCGTGTGAATGTAGATATCATAGGTTGTTAAGAGTATGTATGATAGTACATATATATATATATATATATATATATATAATATATTATATATTGTTATGTATATATGTTAGTAAAGTGTGTGTGTTTGAATGAGATAAGGATGTGTGTGGTTTAGTGGAGAGAAGTGAGATTTATAGAGGATATGTGCTAGTGTGTGATTGATGTTGTATATATGGTAGTATAGTGTGTGTGGGTGGGTGAAAGAGTTAGAAGGATCATGCCATCCTATTAACTTGAGGCTAGTGTGATTTGTTGAGTGATTTATGTTTTGGTTGAGTGGTATGTGTTTGTATATAGATTTGTATGGGTGTCATAGAAGAGAGGGGGGATGGATTTGGTAATGTGTTTGTGTGTGTGTTAGTATTGGAGTGGAGAGGAATTTAGATGTTGTATGTATGGATATGTTAGTATGTTAGTGGTTATGTTAGAATCTATGTAGAGGTTAGAGGTATCTTAGAAGTTAGATGGTGATATTTATATAAGTTAGATAGTTAATGTGTTAGTCTAGTTATGTTAGTTTGAGATGACATATTAGTTGGTTAGAGTTAGAGATGGATATATATACATATATATATGTTTGGTTAGATATTAGTTAGTGGATGTTAGTTGTTAGGTTTCTAAGTTAGAATAGATGGTTAGAAGTTATATGTTAGAATGTTGTTAGTTGAGGTATTGGTTAGATTTTTGATATGTTAGATACCTATGATATATTAGTATTAACTAGTGTCTAGATGTTGGAAACCTATAGATAGTTAGTATCCTATCTTAGTATCTTTGGATACTAAGAGTGGGGTCTTAGATGGCTAGTTGACCTAGACTTGGTTAGACTAGATTGACTGTTTTGACTTAGACTTGACTTGACTTAGTTGACTTTGTGTCCCTAATTTGACATGACATGACCTTGTTTGACTTAGATT